>BJFM01002599.1:0-15000 GCA_016586285.1 Arothron firmamentum
CTCACTCCTCCACCCTCTCACTCCTCCACCCTCTCACTCCTCCACCCGTTCACTCCTCCACCCTCTCACTCCTCCACCCTCTCACTCCTCCACCCTCTCACTCCTCCACCCTCTCACTCCTTCATCTCCTCAGGTTAAAGTGCCACAACAAATGCACCAAAGAGGCGCCGTCGTGCAGGATATCCTTCCTCACCTGTGAGACCCGCCCCTTTTTTTTTCTTTTTTTTTAAAGCTTTATTGGTTCTGCTCGCTGAGCGTCTGCGGGCCCGTGGGCGTCTGGGCTTCAGGGTGTGGCTCTTGTGTTTCGCCCTCCAGTCCCGCGGATGCGCCGGGCCGAGTCGGTGCCGTCGGACATCAACAATCGCATCGAGCGCACGGCCGAGGTCGCGCTGCAGTTCGGGACCCTGCCCAAGATGGTGACCCGACGGGTGAGCCAGCGGGACCCCCGCCCCGACCTGGGCTGCTCACGCAGGGCGCAGCTGAGCGTGTGTGTGTGTGTGTGTGCAGGAGCCCGCCCCCACCGTGCACCCGCTGGACTCCAGCAGCAACGCCTCCTCGGCCACCTCCTCTGCCCCCTCCTCACCCGCACATCTGCAGCAGAGTGACCCCTCCGGCGTCGGCACCAGCCCCCCTCCAAACCCCTCATCCCAGGGGTCCCGGGACAACGGCTGCTTCCATTTCCCAGGTACACACACACACACACACACACACACACACACACACAGTTTTAGCTGCATCGTTCTGGTTTTCTGGTCTTAAAGTGCGGCCATCTTGTCAGGTCCTGGTCTGACCTGTGGTTTCTCCCACAGATGTTCCAGCTGTTCCTCCCACCGGCAGCCAACACGACCTGGGGTAACTTGCACCAGGGCGTTCCGCCCAGCAGGGGGCAGCCCTGCGTCCTAATTCTCTTTCTCTTGATTCACCCAGTTAAACCATTAACCCATCCAGGTTTCTGATGGTGTGTGTGATGTCATGTGACAGACCTGGGACTAATCTGCCGCTCATGTCTGCGCTTTTCCTGTCAGTCACTCCCAGCTCGTTGCCACGGAGACGCAGATGTTGACCACGGAGACCCAGGAAGCGGTGAGTGTCAGATGCTGGGATTATAATCCTGATCCGGTGGTTTCTGAGACCACAGGTGACGCTTGAGGGTCAGAACTCCCCCCAGGTCGACGCTGCGCCTGGACCCAGTCAGCGTTAACCTTGACCACCCGCGTTAGCATGTTAGCTTAGCCACGGCCTCATTTCTGCAGTGAAAAGTCACAAAATCATCCAGCAAACTGCAACAAAACCGTGGGCGAAGAGCGCGCTGGTGGCCTGTAAAGGACGAGCTCTGTTTTCAGGAGGCGGAGTCTCCCGCCGAGGACGAGGAAGCGGCCGACCGGTGCGGCGCCGAGCTGGAGGACGAGCTGGAGGACCTGCCCACGTGCATCAGGAGCCGCGCCGGGGCGGAGCGCTGGCGGGGCCCCATCTCTCGCAAGGTCAGCCAGACCAGCGTCTACCTGCAGGAGTGGGACATCCCCTACGAGCAGCTGCAGCTGGGCGAGCTCATCGGCAAGGTGAGCGAGGGGGCGGGGCGGCGGTGAGAAGAGGCGTGTCTGACGCTGTGGCCGCTCAGGGTCGCTGGGGGAAGGTGCACAAAGGCCGCTGGCACGGCGAGGTGGCCATCCGCCTGCTGGAGGTGGAGGGCAACAACCAGGAGCACCTGAAGCTCTTCAAGAAGGAGGTGATGAACTACAGGCAGACGCGGCACGAGAACGTCATCCTCTTCATGGGCGCCTGCATGGTGCCGCCGCACCTCGCCATCGTCACCAGGTGGGCCGCCGCCGGGTCGCGCTGCTGTGGAGAAGGTTCTGTCGTTTGCCAGAACTTTGCCTCTTTTGTGCTCAGCTTCTGCAGAGGTCTGACGCTGTACTCGATGGTCCGAGAGCGACCTCACCTGCTGGACATCAACAAAACCAGGCAGATCGCCCAGGACATCGTCAACGTAAGAAACCCGCCTCCGGACGCTTGACCAGCCCTGCAGGGAAACTCTGCTTTAGCTGCTTCCGTCATGTCGCTGCTGTGGCTAGCTCAGAGCTGGGCAAACTGAGGCCCGGGGGCCACGTGTGGCCCGTTGAACTAATTAATCCGGCCCACAGAGCCTCACAATCATTTCTCCAACAGCCAACTTAAGAGGGTTGTCAGCTTGATTGGTTAGAAAAGGTTCAGACCCCCCCTTCACCTAGCATGCTAACATGGGGGCCTCTGATCCTCATTGGGGGGGTTAGTTTCCCACCTAACCAGCCCCTTCATCAAGATCTACGCCCCCCATGGGCTAGCTGCTGACTCCTCTAACTTGCGTGGTTGTTTTGAACGTGTGTTGCCTTCAGGGGATGAGCTACCTGCACGCCAAAGGCATCGTACACAAGGACCTGAAGTCCAAGAACGTCTTTTACCACACCAACAAGGTGGTGATCACAGACTTCGGCCTGTTCGGCATGTCCGGACTGGTTCAGGAGGGCAGGTGAAGCTGCGAGCAAACGCCGCCGTCGCCGCTCGTCGGCCGTCGTTTGGGCTCACGCGGCCGTTGTTTTTTTGGGTTTTTTTTGCCTCCCAGGAAGAAGAACGTGCTGCGGATTCCACACGGGTGGATCTACTACTTGGCTCCAGAGATCGTGAAACAGATGAGCCCAGAGGTGGAGGAGGACCAGCTGCCGTTCTCTAAGGCTGCCGACGTTTACGCTTTCGGGTATCAACAATTGTTTCAGACTGTAGTTGCACTTCCACCACTGTGCTTCAGGGGGCAGCATTTCACCACTTTCAGTCCTTATTGCTTTACATTTAAACCCATAATTCGTATTTCGCCATCAGTGACCTCTTGAGGCAGAATGAGGTATTACACTATACAACATTATTATGGGATTGAAGGCAATTCTTTTATATACTTTCAGCACAATCTGGTACGAGCTTCAGGAGAGAAAGTGGCCTAACGAGCTCACCGACTGGCCCGTGGAAGCTCAAATCTGGCTCCTGGGCAGCAGCGAGGGCATCAGGGAGGTGTTGGCGGGCGCTAACCTGGGGAAGGAGATCACGGTGAGTCGCGGTGCTCCCCGTTAAAGCGCGGGCCTTCGCCGGCGCGGCTTTGACGGGCTGTTTTTGTCCTCCTCCGGCAGGAGATCCTGTCCACCTGCTGGTCCTCGGAGGTGGGCGACAGGCCCACCTTCACCCAGCTGGCGGAAATGTTGGAGCGACTCCCCAAGCTGAACCGCAGGCTGTCCCACCCTGGACACTTCTAGAAGAACGCCGAGGAACCCCTGAGGACCGCCGGCCAGCAGAACTGAGAGGATCTGTAAATGGAATTTTGGAGGAAAAAAATGTGAATAATTTTAACTTCCCTGTTGATGGATTTCTAGTAGAAATGTTGAAAAGTGTCTCCTGGGAGGACGTGGCGTCCGCCATCATCAGGGCTTCTAGTCGTCACGCCCAGAACTTCCTGATCTGTTGATTCCGGACTAATCTGACCCCACCTGAACCAGGAGAACCCGGAGAACCAGGCCATCTTCAGGTCCCTCTATCGAGGGGCCGCTGGTGATTCATGTTCTCCTCTTTTTCTGCCTCCATGATTCCTCTCCTGGCTTTTTACTCATCCTCTGGTTCTTCTTTGGTTTTTTCTCTGGATACACGTATGGATCTCTCCTGGTTCCTGCTAATCCAGCGGCTAGGCCGGGCTAAGTAGGCGGAGCTTTTTTGACAACGTAGCAGCTAAATCAACTCACAATTCTGATTCAGGAAAATTGGAGGAATGACATTCCACCCAGAACCACAACTGACCGATAAATCCTGTGAAAAATGCGCAAGGTGGGCTTCTTCTGGTTTGGGTTAGCTAGCTGCGCTCGCTTCTGCCATTTCAGCAGATGTTAGGAGACACAGCGGAGATTTTTTTAAATGTACAGATTCTTTTTAAGTTGCCGTGTTTAAGTTATTGTTGAACGGGTTTCAATAACATGCAGGTCTGTAAATCACAATAATATTAATACTGTTAATAATGATGGAGTGAGGCCACGCCCACTTTGACTCCTGGACTTTAGTGTCAGGCGACATTTTGTGTCAACAGTTGGTTTTAGTTGACTTCCTGTTTGTCCAGGTCAGATGTGTCTGTTCATGGGTGTGTGTGTGTGTGTCTGTGTGTGTGTGTTCTTGTACTTGCTACATACCAAGTACCAAATACGCATTCTACTTGCAAAGTGAGGACATTTTGGCTCACAACTGTTTGAGGGTTCTGACTTGGTTTTAAGGTTGAGGTTAGAATTGGGTTTAAATCACGGTTAGGATGGTTAGGACTGGGTAATACAAAGTGTGTGTGTGCGTGTGTGTGTGTCTGCTGCTGAAGGTTTTATTGAATAAACCGGTTTATTTATGTGCAGCTTCCGTTCTGTAAACTGCTGTTGGGTTCACTTCCTGTTTTTATCCGACTGTGTGGGCGCTGCTTTGCCCTGTAGAGCATTTCCTTTTTGTACAGACGTTGATATTTTTGTAAATGTGAGATAGAAATATAAGACAAAAGCTGGCGCAGACTCGACCTCTTCCTTTCACCTTTCTTTAAAATCAAACCAAACTGGTCAGATGAATAAACTCTGAAAGGGAACGGCTAACAGAACAGCCACGTGTGTCATTTTTAGGTGATTTTAGCTTGTGTGTTTGTGTTTTTTCCTGCTCTTTTGGTCTTTGTTCTGCTGCAGAAACACCAAAGGGGAACAAACCTCTTCCAAAAGTCCAAAAAATTGCAGAAGCAGTTTAACATTTAAATGTAACACCAGTTTCCTAACTTTTAGGTTCTTATCAGTTTGCTGTGTGAGCTCCACTCCCCAAAACCGCATGACTGAACATTCATCCCCAGCTTTTATTTTCTGCTCAATGATCGGTGACAAAGGTCGACTGGAGCCCTTGAATGTGCTGTTCCGCCTTTGAAATGATCCCTGAATCATTACGGCCATATCGACAATATTGTAAGTCATTAACAAAATAGGCTACATTCGCTGCTGCCAATCACTGAAAGGTAACAGCTGCGTCGATCAAATAATTGTTTCTGTTGTTTGTTTGTTTTTAGATTTTAGTCAATATCCTAAATTTTTGCGTTTTTGATACTCTGAATATAATCTCGAGTTGCTTAGCAACGGGCGAAGATTAAAAATAAACGTACTTCCGCATCGAAACGGAAGTTGATGACGGACATTTCCGGTTAGATAAAAGAACTCAACAGTGATCTGCTCCATGGTTCTGACCACGCCCACTAGGAAAAAATATAATCGAAACTCTTCTGAAATAAAAGCTGAAACCTAAAGGAAACACTTCCAGTCCAGTTGAAACTTTTATTTTCAGGATGGCTTTTAAACAGCAGACACCTTTTTATAACCCGGTGAGTGATTAATAATTAACTCTGTTATCATTTTAACTTTTTGCCCTTAGATTCCAGTTTCGTCATCTTTTACCCTTCAGTCATTTATCAACCATGGAAAAAAAACTTTTTAATGTTTTCAATAATGTAGGAAAGTAGTTTCAGTTTTGTGGATTCTGACGGTTCCCAGTTAGGAGAGTTAGCTGTTTTCTGATAACTTTAAAGAAGTCAAATAAAAACGAAACCGTTTCACGGGAAACGAAAAGAAATTACACAGAACAAAAGCAACAGAAACGCTGCTCGGTTCCGGTTCGGGCTAAATGTGCCAAAATTTAAAAGGAAATGTTACATATATGTCTGTATCCGCAATTATTAATTAAAACTATTGCGAAATACATTAAAAAAAAAAAAAAAAGATCTCGTAAATGACGTAGCGGTTCGCGTGGCGATCACGTGACGAGAAAAAACGAAACCAAACTCAGATCTTTTTAAAATCTTTCTCGGGTTTCTTTAATCAATAATTTGTGCAGATTGTTTTAAATATTGTAGATTTATACAGTTTAAAACTGTATCGGTGTCTGTTTTTTTCTGAATTTGAATTTTGAATTTGAATTTGAATTTATTATCCCACAATGGGGAAATTGCAGTGTTCTAGCAGCAGCATACATAGAAGAAAATAAAAAAAACAGAAAGGACTTTAAGAAAATACAAGATGGTTAACCCTATATATTTACAAATACCCAGCTGTGCATGAATTGCACGACCGTATTGCACACGAGGTCGTTTGTGTGATGTTGGATGGTCACCTGCTGTGATATGACCTCATTTATCCGTGAGGTTTCCTTTATTTAAGTTTAAATGAAGGAGTGAAAGTGTTGTTTTCCCCAGAGGATCCCCTTCAACGGCTCCATCCACGGAGGTCTGAAGGTGGGCAAGACCATCACCGTCACTGGGCGGGTTCTTCCTGGAGCCCACAGGTTTGGTCGCAGGCGTTTCAGCCGTCCAACCACGAATGCCCAACTCATCCTGGTTTCCGTCCGCCTCCAGATTCCACGTGAACCTACAGAGCGGATCTGGGAGCGGCGCTAACGTCGCTCTGCACGTCAACCCGCGCTACGACGCCCACCCCCACTACGTGGTGCTGAACAGCCTGCACCACGGCAACTGGGCCCAGGAAGAGAGGAACTACAGCTCCCCGTTTCCTGTCGGCTCCAACTTCAACCTGGTCATCATCGTTTCTCGAGACTCCTACCAGGTCTGCTCCGTCCCCTGTCCCCGTCCCCCGTCCCCGTCCCGCGGCGGTCTGTCGCCTCCGCTGACCTGACGTCTGTCCTGCGTCCGCAGCTGAACGTCAACGGCAGCTTCTTCATGGAGTTCAAGCACCGCATCCCGCTCCAGCAGGTGGACACCATCTCCGTGGGCGGCAACGTGGAAATCTCCTCCATCGCCTTCCAGAACGCCGCTGTGAGGACGCCGTCTCCCTGAGTTTATCGTGGGAGGGCGGCAGAGGCGTGACTCTTCCGGCTCTTCTCTTCTCCTTCACGCACAGGCTGGCCCCTCTTGTCCGGCCTTCCCGGCCCAGCCTGGATTTCCAGGATTCCCTGCCCAGCCCAGTTTTCCAGGATTTCCATCCCAGCCCAGTTTTCCAGGATTTCCATCCCAGCCCAGTTTTCCAGGATTCCCAGCCCAGCCCAGTTTTCCAGGGTTTGCACCCCAGCCTGGGTTTCCGCCGGTGATGGTGAGTGAAACAGGACTGGGTGTGTTGAGTTTCTCTGAGTTATTGTGGGATGTTTCCTGGGAGAAGAACCCGTCTGGAGAACCTAGAAGTCAAACGCAGTCACGACGGAGCCTGAAGTTTATCTGTGACCTTCACAATTCGGATTCATCCAGATCTTTCTTGACCTGTTCTGCTCTTCCAGACTGTTCCCTACAAGAACGCCATCAGCGGCGGGCTCAGTCCGGGCAGGACCATCACCATCCAGGGGACAGTCAAACCCCAGGCCAACAGGTGATGTCAGCATATATGCTGGTTTTTCCAGCTTTCTTGAACTGTTTTAAGTTCCCGGACCGTCTAAAGGTCCTTCTGGGCCTTCTGGAAGAGCCTGGGGGCTGACCTTTGACCTGTCCCACTCTGCAGGTTCGACGTGAACCTGTGCCATTCCTCCGGAATCGCTCTGCATTACAATCCCCGGTTTGACGAGAACACGGTGGTCCGAAACGACCGGCAGTGGGATCGGTGGGGCTTAGAGGAGCGCAGTGGAGGGATGCCCTTCCACAGGGGGCAGCCGTTCACGGTACGGCCAGCACACGCATCCTCACACCCTAGATCATCTCAAATGTTTGTTTAATGCGGTGGAGGAGAATTTGGGCCCCATCCTGAGACGTTTCCCGCTGGATTCGGGTGGTTTTCTCCTCCCGGTTGGAGCTCTGACGGCTGCTTCTTGGAGTTCTGAGTCTTTAAACTCAGAGGAACCTCCGCTGACCTTTGATTTGCCCCCTCAGTTGGTGATCACCTGCGAGCATCATTCGTTCAGGATCTCAGGAAACGGGATGCAGACGACCTTCAACCACCGCTTCACGCCTCTGCAGTGCATCAACGTGGTGGAGGTCAACGGCGACGTCAGCCTGACCTCCGTGGTGGTGTAGCCGCGACCTCCAGCCTCCCTGTTCTCCGGCTCCCAACCAGAAAGTCTTTATATGTTGTCACACGTTAGAAACGACTGACTCACCACGACACTTAATCCCCATTATAAAAGCAGCATTTTGAACATTTCAGCACATTCCAGTTTAACCTGCTTTTAATCCGTTCAAATGTTTTCTGAAGATTGCTTTTTTGACTTTGAGCCTGAATTTGTTCTCAGAAATTTAACACTTTTTCAGATTAAAAAAGAAAAAAAAAAGAAGGATCCTTGCGTCTTTTTCTTTCACGGTTCATTTGAAACCACAGATTAATGTCAATATTTATCGGCTGTTCTGCGGTTGACGCCGGGAGAACGTGGAGTGGAGGAGGAAGAGGGTTCCAACATCATAGCCTTCATCATCAACGCATCCAGGAACCACATCCTGAAGCTGTAAGTAGCAGTTAGTAGAGTGAAGATTAAAGTTAGTAGGTAAATGAAGTAATAAAGTTAAAGGTAAATGAAGTAATAAACTATTGTTAGAAAGTCATCATGAAACAGGCCTGTTAAAGGCCCCTTGAATAAAAAGGTTCACTGGAATTTTGAGCTTTATTTAGCAGACATTTGTCAGGTTTTGCAGCTTCTGTAGTCTTTTTTCCTTGTTTTTTCAGTGACAGCACCAGGCTGCTGGAACACCAACTGGTACCCAGCGACCGGGCTGCAGTACCGGGCCTGGGCGACAGGTGGCGCTGTTCGTCCACATGCAGGCGGGGGCGCTCCGGCGCTGGTGCGGAGCCGCAGCCAGCTCTGATAGCCCGGAGCCCGCAGTCTGCGGCTTCTGTTCCCTGCGCACACCGAGCAGCTGCCTCCTGGAGAACTGTGAGTATTCCTGCCTCTTTAGCAGCACTTTCCGCCCCGCTGCGGGGGACGCGTCGGCCCGCCGGCTGCCGAGGCGGGCAGCGGCCGTCGGAGGGGCCGGTGGAACCGGGTGACCGGATCGATTTTTCACCGGGATAGCCGACGTTTGTCCCGGGCTTTCAGCACGAAATGAGGGCAAAGAACCGACGGCTGCCAGGCGAGCCAATTAGGCTACTTAGCTAGTCACGTCGCTGAGGGGTAGGGCGTCCGCACCGGTGCTTTTTGTGCTCTTTTTCTCGCCTTTTCCAGCCTCTAATCCCGGGCTGAAGCGAACGTTACTCCCGCCTCCGGGACCGGAGCTCGGCTAGCTAACGTAGCCGAGGAAGCTACACCTTTTTCGCGCTGTCATGTGGAGCTAGCGCCGCTTGGCGCCAGGTGTTAGCATCCTCTCCCCACAAAAGCAGCACGAAGAGGGGCCAGACGGGGGGAAAGGGACGAGTTTTAGGCTGGAATGGTTGACTGTTGGGGGGTAAAAGCGACGCTAAAGCCGCGCCTGGTCCCTCCGGGGGTTGGATTGATCATAAAGGCGGTTTTCCATCACCCAGAGAGCATCGGGGAAGAGTGTTTTCACGGCTGCTGGAGGAGGTGAATGACCAGCTGGGTGTGTAAACATGAGGGGACACCATTAAAGTTGAGCTTCCAGCCTCCAGCAGCAGGAATCTCCGATTACATTTGTCTGACAACATTAATCTGGAGGTTTGGAGGGGACATGAGGGCTGGAACGCGTCCTGGTGCTCCTCAGATGTTGGCTGGAGGACCTCCGGGGGTGTTGCACGCGTGCACACATGCACACACTGCTGGATTCCTTCAATAATCCCTTTATTTGTATTTCTTTCACCCCCCCCCAGATCAGTTGTTTTTCTAAATAATCTGCTTATGTTCAGATTAGCGGGTTCTTCGGATGCACTGACGTCTCTGCTTTCGTTCCTCAGGGGATTCGTCCATGATCGGTAGAGGAGACGTGCGGCCGTGAAGAGCACACCGGAAGCGTCCCGTTCGCCGCCATGTTTAACCTGATGAAGAAGGACAAGGAGAAGGAAGGGAGCAGGAAGGAGAAGAAGGACAAGAAGGAGAGGATGTCGGCCGCCGAGCTGCGCAGCCTGGAGGAGATGAGCATGCGCCGCGGCTTCTTCAACCTGAAGCGGGAGGCCAAGCGGGAGTCCAGGACCCGGCTGGAGATCTCCAACCCCATCCCCATCAAGGTGGCCAGCAGCAGCGAGCTGACCCTCACCGACCTCGAGTCGGACGGCCTGAGCAACAGGAGCAGCGTGGTCCTGGACGAGCAGCTCAGCGCCGCCAGCTCCACCGACGACCTGAAGGGCGAGGGCGGAGGCGGCCCGGACGGGCAGCGGGGCTCCGTGCGCGAGCGCGTGGCGCTCTTCGGCTCCCTGGCCAAGCAGAACTCCTCCCAGATGGGACAGATGATCAAGCGCTTCTCCTTCTCCCAGAGGAGCAAAGAGGAGAGCCCCTCGGAGGGCTCCACCCCGTCGGGGCAGAACTCCGCCGCCCCGTCCCCGCAGGTGGAGAGCAAGGTGTTCAGCATGCTCCGCAAGCACAGCCAGAGGCAGCAGCCGGACGCGGCCCCGGCCGTGGGCGCCCGCGCCCCGGAGCTGGTGGAGAAGACCTTCCCCGCCCTGCTGCCGCTGCCCCCCGTGGTCCCGCCCTCCGCCCCCGAGACGCGCCAGCTGGAGGTGCCGCGCCGCAACACGGGCGACTTCGGCTTCTCCCTGCGCCGCACCACCATGCTGGACCGCAGCCCCGACGGGGGCGTGTACCGGCGCGTGGTGCACTTCGCCGAGCCGGGGGCCGGGACCAAGGACCTGGCGCTGGGGCTGGTTCCCGGCGACCGCCTGGTGGAGATTAACGGCCGCAACGTGGAGAACAAGACGCGGGACGAGATCGTGGAGATGATCCGCCAGTCGGGGGACTCGGTCAGGCTGAAGGTGCAGCCCATCCTGGAGCTGAGCGAGCTGAGCCGCCGCTGGCTGAGGAACGCCCACGGGCAGCGCCGGGACAGCCGGCAGGTGAGTGCCGCACCCTGGGTGTGTGTGTGTGTGTGTGTGTTGGACGGCGGATCCCGGGCGTGACGGAAGGAGGAATTCCCGGAGCATCAGCCTGGAGGCCGTCCGAACCTTCCAGGCTGCTTCCTCCAGCGCCGTTAGCTTCGCCGCTAACAAGTCCACCTGGACGTAGCGGCGATCCGGTTCTGGGGTCTCCGAGCAGCTCCCGGTCCTCCCGCTTCCCGCTGCCGCCAAACACCGCTCCCGCCTGTTAGCTTTGGCTCGCCGTTTGTTATTTCGACCCATTCAGGAAGCAATTTGGACCCGAGCGGCTGCAGACGCTCGGCTGGAACCGAAACTTCCAGGACTTTTATTCCAGCTGCATTCCAGAAAGAACCGTTCCCGCTCGGACCAGGGCGGAAAATCTAAAGAGCGCAGCGCCTGATTACTGCAGGAGCAAGCGTGTGTGTGTGTGCGTGTGTGTGTGTGTGTGTGTGTGTGTGTGTGTGTGTGTGTGTGTGTGTGTGTGTGTGTGTGTGTGTGTGTGTGTGTGTGTGTGTGTGTGTGTGTGTGAGGGCAGCAGGTATTCCAGAGCCGGGCTGGTTTTGGGCTCCGGGGACGGTCTCTGATCCTCCAGAGTCGTCTCCTTTAGTCAGCCATCTTTTACGTGCGCGGGGCCCCTCCCCCGAGCGGTGACATCACCACCGCGCCTGGCGTCCAGCCGTGTCGTCTGCGCCGGCGGCGGCCGGGGTGAGGTTTCCGCCGTCGGACGGCCTCTGAATGGAAACATGTGTGGTGCCTTCATGGGCAGATGTGGAAGCTGGTATTTCCGGCTTCTGCAGAGCAGCGGGACGCGATGCCTTCAGGGAGCGTCCCCGTCCGCCGAGGGCTGAACGCTGGCGTGTAATTTGGCCCCAATCAAAGGTGCGGCGTTGAGGCGCGCTGGGAATCCTCGCCGTAAAACCCCCGACTCCCCAGTGAAGCTCTTAAACAGACACGGGGGCCCGTTACTGCGACGCAGGGGCCCCGCGGGCCCAGAGGCCCCGGCGGGAATCTGCATCGGAGGAGCCTGGAAGCGGAGGGGAGGCCGGAGCGTGAGAGCCGGGCGGGAGGTTAAGGCGGCCGGCCGCCATCTTGGCTGGCGGGCTGGGAACAACAGGAAGCCGGCCCCTCCCTTTAGGTCCCACTCTGGTATTTGTGGAATCTGCTTCGGAACAAATACGCCACTTCCTGACCCGACCCCGCGGGGAGGTTCTTGGGGACGATGTGGAATGAGTGGTGGGGGGGGGAGACGGCGCTCCACCGCTTTGATGGTGCAAAGAGGTTGATGGGGGCCGTCCGGGGGGGCTGTGAACGCCCCCGGGAATGATTCTCCCCACAGCTAGCTTCTCCTGGGACAGTGGAGGCCTCCGTCTCCAGCCAATCACATGCAGCCCAGCAGGAAGCGTGTCGGGACTGCTGATTGGCCCGTTTGGGGTCAGGTGACCAGGTACCAACCAGCAGCAGCACATCTTAATCACATTTGTTAGCGCTCGCTAACCGATTAGCCGCAGCCCGAGACAGAAGCAGCGGCTTTGCTTTGGAATTCCAAGCATTTGATGATGGGATGTTTACGGGCTGCTGACAGGCTGCCATTAAACCCAGCGCAGGAGGAAACGAAGAACTCCGTCTCCTTAAAACGACTTTAAATCCAAGAGTCTCCATCTTTAAAAATAGCTTTGATGAAGCACATCTGAGGCTTTCCGACTGCTTCCTGTCCCGCCGTTGACGGGCTGTTTCTGTTTCCTGTAAATCTCGCTTCGCGCCAAGGTTCAGCCGCCAGTCAGGACGGGGTCGGCGGGCTGGAATGCTACGCGGCCAGTTGCGAGCGAGGCGCGACTGCACGGTTGCCGTGGCTGCGTTTCAGGAAGTGAGGCGTGGACGCGTGCAAAAATAACCTCCGCGCAGACTTTCATCTCAGAAGGGAGCCGACGCCGACGGCGCCTTCAAGCCGTGGAGGTCAGAGGTCGCGACCTTGAACATGCGCGTTGACCCTTCTCCAGCAAACAGGAAGTTTAGCCCCCCCCCCCAGGCTCTTTGGCCCTTACAGGCTGCTTCACAGCCTGTCGCAGCCACTTTGCTGCTCGACGTTGTCGTCTAGACGTCTTGGGTGTTGCCGTGGCGACCGTGGTCCTCACCTAGTTCTGTTTGGGGCTGGGGGGGCTCCTCCAGCAGCCTGAATAATTTACAGACGCTGCAGGTTGGATGAATAATGGAGGAGAGATCCAGCCGGGCTGGCTTTTCCCTCCACGGAGGGAGAACGGCGAAACCTCCAGAGACGCGTTTGCTGCGTCCTGGCTCAGGGCTGCTTTTTGCTGGCTTAACATCAGGACCACATTTCCCATAAACCCGCTCTTTGATGCCTGGCGGTGTGTGTGTCCGTCCCCCGTGGGGATTCATCCTGTTGTGCTGACTGCAGCCGGCTGAAAAAGTGCCGAGTCAGGGCTTCTTTTCTCTGGCAGTGACGCGGCAGCTTCCAGCGAACCTTCTGGCTGTTTCCATGACGAAGCGCTGCTCTTTGGCCACAACGTTATCATGGAAAGGAGGGTCCGAACCGCGCCGAGGCGCTTTTGCGAGGCTGTTTCAGGTGTTTTAGCTCACGCCTGGCCCGTCCGACGCTGCCCCCTGCAGGCCCCGGCGGTACTGCAGCCGTGTGATCAGGTTGGGGGTTAAACTAAAACTGGAATCTTCACATTAAACAGCAACCTGCTCTCATCTCTGCTCTTTATCTTCCCACTCGAGAGCACTTGTGGATATTTGTCAGGGATTATTGTCTTTTGTGTAAAGCAGGAAGTCTCAGTCGGACCGTTTCCCGTCTCCAGCGCGCCTCCGACCCGTTTCGGTGTGAGCGGCGGCAGGAACTTCCATTTGAAGTCCCCCATGAGTTACTGGAAGGATGCTGCTGTTGCTATTTACATCCCTTTGGAATCTGGGAGGAAGCTGCTCTCAAACATCCAGCAGCTCGGGCGCGACCATCTGATTATCTCGATTAGCGTTAGCCTTGATGTGGCAGCTGAGCTGGCGGCTGACCAGCGGCGCTCAGGACAACGGCGTTCTTGTGTCGCTCCTTCCTCCCGCTCGGCGCTTCGCCCGCTCCGGGTCCGGCCGCCACGCTTGGGTGCACGCCCCGCCCCGCTGGCCCTATCAGCTGCTCAGTTCCCGCCGCGGTGGGTGGCTCGCTGATGTGTTGTGACCTGAGCCCCGAGGCTTCTGGCTGCCAGAGAGGGCGCGTCAGCCGCATTGTTCTCCACCACATCCGTCAATGCTGTGTGAGTGTGTGTGAGTGTGTGTGTGTGTGTGGGAAGGATGTTTCATACGTGTTGCTGTTCAATCCGAGCTGAATTTTTAGCCAGCGGCTAGGGCTGAACCAATTATTCCAATAATTCCAGTAATTCCACGACTAAAAAGCTTCGATAAAAGTTATTTGCGTGGAGGCCTCGTTTAAATTCGGTCCTCTGTACTTCTGTTGCTGCTTCAGCTGCTGATTCGTCCTGAAGATCCGTGTGAAGCAAAGAATTTAAGATTAAAAAAAAGCCAGCGTAGAGCAGTGTGACGACTGGAAGGTGCAGTTAGCTTAGCATAATAGCAACGCTGCTAAGTTTGATGTCATTTTAAGCAGGTTTAATGGAACAAGAACGTTACAGATGCTTTTAAATAAAGTTAGAGCGATGTTAAAAAAGCTGCAGTGTGAGCAGGACGGTTCTGATCCGATTACTCTCCAGAATAATCAATAGATTACCCGATTACTGCAGTAATCGATTGCTGCAGCCCAACAGCAGTCAGGAGCTCATGACCTGTCCCTGCATACTTCGCTCTGCACGTCGTAGCCCGACAGCCTGACCTTTGACCCAGCACGTGAGCTGAGAGCTGCTGTGTTCTTAAGGAGTCCCATGTTTGGTCCCGCCCGCACATACCAGTGATCAGCGCCTGCGGGCGCTTAAAGGAAACAAGGGTGAGGCCGTAGCTAGCCTAGCCTGCTGCTAGCCTGCTGCTAGCCTGCTGCTAGCCTGCTGCTAGCTTTGTGTTCTGTGTGTCACGCTGCGCGACT
>BJFM01002599.1:54449-65480 GCA_016586285.1 Arothron firmamentum
CCACCGCCCCGCTGCAGAATTAAGCCTCTGACAGAAGCGCTACACACACACACACACACACACACACACACACACACACACACACACACACACACACTCTCTGGGGACTCGTTCACCTGCTGACCTCAGGTGGGGGGGGATTATCACAGGGACGCTGCATTGACCTTGTGGTTCCACCTTAGAACGACCTGACGTTAACGAGGAGAAGCTGCGCATCGCGGTTAGCATCGCGGCTAGCACGGGTTAGCTTCACAGGTAGGTTAGCGTGTTAGCTAACAAGGTCCAAACGACTCAAGCTGGTACCAGGACAAACAGGAACAGGTTTGCAGGCTTTTCTTTTGTCCTGTTGGTTGTTTTTTCTTTGATGTGAAACGTTAGCCGCCGCCGCCGTCTTGATCATCTACAGTAAATAAAGCCGATTAAAGTGACAGAACTGATAAAAAAAACGCTCGTTTATCTGAAAATGTCGGCGCTGATTCCCTCCCGGAGAGTCTAATTGTTGTTTGATGCAGAATCTTTCTGTCATTAGCCGACCGCCAAGTTTGTTTACGGGGGGGTGCAGCGCGCTAATCAGCTGCGTCTTGATTGTGATTGGCGGGGCTGCGGGTAGCGCCGCGACAATCACCGTTAGCTACCTGCTTCCAGCAGCTTTTCCTGGGTGTTTGTGGACAACAGCCAATTTAGCAACGCAAACAGACCCCACCTGCGGAAGCGTCCTGGCCGACGCCGTCTCGCTCCGTTAGCCTCCGGCGGCTACGCTGCTAACAGCTTCTCGGCGCTCATAAAATGACCACGCTATCGATCCGAGTCCAGCGTATTAGCGCTGATGGATGGAGATGGCGAGGAGGCGCGATCGGGCGCTCGTGGGTGGCCTCTGAGGAGGACAGGAAACCCATCCACCTGTCAATCAGATGCTAAAACAAGACAGGAAGTAGCCGCTAACGTGGCAAAGACAAGAAAGCAGCAGCTAAGGTAAAGTCTGCGCGCTAACGAAACCCAGAAACGAGGCTAAAGCGGCGGCGTACAGCCACCTGTTAGCTAAACAGATGTTAAATAAAAGTACTCGAGTGTTTAGCTTTAGCATAACGCATCCAATCAGGTCGCAGCTCCCCTGCTAGCGGGGGAGGGGCCACCGGCCGCGCTCCAAACCTGTTATCAATCCTGACCCCGGCCGTCACTCAGCTGTCGGTCAGGACGCTTCCATTAGCCAGGTGCCCCCCCCCCCCGCTGACACATCAGCCGATTGTCAAGGTCAAAGCCTTTCATTTGGAGGGGGGGGTGGGGGAGGGGCTGCTGTTTCCGTGGAGACCGCCGAGAAGGCGGCCAAATGTGGCCGTTTGCTCGCCGTGCCAAATTAGCGCTCGCGCGCTTCGCTAAATGAAAGGGCCGCTTTGATGCTGAGGGAGTAGCTCCAACCTTGACCCCCGTCTGCGCGGAGCTAGCTTACGCCCGCGTACGTTAGCATCATCGATAGCGTCGCTGCTACGTGGAAAACGGCCAAAGGACCGCGGCTAGCTTTGGCCGCCGCCCATTTTTCCGTTCGGGTGCGGGGTCGGCAAAAGAGCTGGACGCTAACGGCTGTCGACCTTCTGCATCAGCGCCAGCTCGCTCCTCGCTCGCTAACGCTAACGCCAACGCTAACGCTCGTCTCCGTCCCTGATTGGACAGAACCAAAGTTCAACTGTAGAATCAAAGAGACAGAATCAAAGAGAATATGGAGAGGGGGCGGAGTCACGCTGGATGTTGTATCTGCTTTATGGGCTTTTGCTTCAATGACGGAAGAACAGGCGGGCAGGCTTTAACTGGGCCAGCGTGTGTGTGTGCGTGCGTGTGTGTGTGTGTGTGTGTGTGTGCGGAAGGCCGAGCTGTGGCACGGATCTCTGAACCTGCCAGTCAGGTGACTAATGAAGCTCCGGGCCCGGCTGGCGGCCGATAGTGGATGAACATTTCACACACACACACACACACACACACACACACACACACACACACACACACACACACACACACACACACACACTCCTGGTGCTGAGGTGTGAGGTGCAAATGGAGACATCTGCAGGTGATGGGGGAGGGGCCCAGCGCGACCATCACTCACTGTCACGCCTCCATTACCTCGACACGTGCGTGCATGTGTGCGTGCACGTGGATCCATGGCCTCTACACCCCCCCACCCCCCCACCCCCTCACCCGTCAGTCAGGTGCTGCTAAAGCCGTTAGCGTCTGGTTCAGCTCGACTCGTCATTGGTGGATTCAGCTGAACACGCTAACGCTCTTAGCTTTAGCATAAATGTGCGCACGTGTTTGTGCGTCGGATGTGAAAAATATTAGCCAAACGAGCTAACATCGCTATGTGGGTAGCTATCAGTTAACATCTAAGCTAGCGGACGTAGAACAAAGACAAGATGGAACATTTTTGATACGATTAGCCGGTTTTAGCCGGTGATAGCCTCAGCATCATTTTAGTGGATTGGAAGAACTTTTCTGAACATTTTTCTCCTCCTCCTCTACTTCTTTTTCCTCTTCCACCTCTTCCTCCTCCTCCTCCTTCTCTACTTCTCCCTCTTCCTCCTCCTCCTTCTCTACCTCTTCCTCCTCCTTCTCTACTTCTTCCTCCTCCTCTTCCTCCTCTACTTCTTCCTCTTGTTCCTCCTCTACTTCCACCTCTTCCTCCTCCACCACCTGGATGAGTTTTCAGCACTTTTGCTCGTTTGACTCTTTTATTTCTTTATTTTCTGGTTGCAGAATAAAGAAATTAAATATTCATCAGCTGAGACTTTTGATATTTTTTCGGTGAGCGAAAAGAACCGGATTCCCCCTCCACCTCCTCCACCTCCTCCACCCCCCCAGGTGTCACCTTGTCGTCTGGGGCTTCATAAAAATCTGCTTTGCTGATTCTGCTGCCTGAATTATTTATTCATCCTCTAACTCATCCTCTCATCCTCTCATCCTCCCTCCGCTCAGGCCGGTTTTTGCTCGCGCCCTCCTCGGACTTTAGCATTAGCGGTAGCATTAGCGGTAGCATTAGCGGTAGCATTAGCGTTAGCGGAGTGCCCGTGGAGCAGTCTGGTTCAGACGTTGCCACGGCGACAGCGTCACTCTTTGGGATTTGCAGGCGTGGCTCAACGCCGCTGCCGTTAAAGCAGTTTATTGAATTAACGTCGGGGGGCTGATTCAGGAGTAATCAGCTGATCCTAATTGATTGGCTAATTGTGTTTGTTTTCCGGAGCTCAACCCAGCTCGAATTAACTGGGTCGTCACGGCGACGGCGGAGCGGCGAACACGAAACGTTCGCACTTCCGTCTCGGCTGAATGGAGCTAGCGGAAAAATGATCGCTAACACGTCGCGTTGAGATCGAAACAGCGCCAACAACGACCGATGATGGCGGAACAGCTCGGGAACGAGCCGCGAGGCTAACACTGCTAACGGGGAAGCTAACGCTGCTAACAGGGGAGCTAACGGGGAGGCTAACGCTGCTAACGGGGAGGCTAACGCTGCTAACAGGGGGGCTAACGGGGAGGCTAACGCTGCTAACGGGGAGGCTAACGCTGCTAACAGGGGGGCTAACGGGGAGGCTAACGCTGCTAACGGGGAGGCTAACACTGCTAACAGGAAAGCTAACACTGTGAATGGGGAGGCTAACAGTGCTAATGGGGAGAGGCCCGATGGCGAGATTTGCTACAGGAACCTGCTAGCTTCATCATTTCCAGGAATTCGCTGGTAGCGAAACACTTTAAAGTGCAGATTACCTGTGTGTGTGTGTGTGTGTGTGTGTGTGTGTTTGTGTGTTGTCCGCAGTGCTTCATCCCTCTGCATTATCCTCCTCATCCTCTCCAACCGTCACCGTTCCCGCCTCCGTTATCTCCACCCATGGCGTCTTTCACACCAGGGTCAGGTGACCAGGTTGCCCGTCTCTGATTGGATCAGAGCTCGTCTTGCGGCAGGTAGCTCCAGTGTCCTCCGCTGAGCCGATAAGAACCAGACCTCCCTCCGTCCGTTCATCTCTCCGCTCCTGTCGTTCCCACACACACACACACACACACACACACACACACGCACACACACAGTTCAAAGGGCTTTCCGGCGTTTCCTTCCACATTCGCTCAAACTTGGCCCCGCCCCCTCTCCTGCTGCTTTGATGTCTTAATGCTAATGTCGGTATTCCCTTCGGTCCCAAACTAGCGCTCCGGATTGTTTGTCAGAACGAAGCAAGAGTTCGACACAACAGTCACATGTTAGGAACTGCTTTGATCTTTAGATCAAAGCAGCATCAAAGTGTGGAACAGAGTGGGACGTTGCTCGGTAACCCTTTTGCCCTGGTAACGCTCTCTTAAACAACCGGCTGCTAACTCTACATTGAGGTTAGCGCCTAGCCTTGAACGGTTAAAGGCTTTGATCTCCTGTGATCCAACAGCACTTCCTGTCCTGACCGGCGAGGGCGCTGCTCATCCATCGATGTGGCGAGTAAACAGCCGCGTTCTGTCTGTGCAACGTTTCCGTGCTGGTGGGATGGACGGCGTAACCGCGGCGACCGAAGCCGATAAAGGCTGAACGGCTCCTGCACGATAGCCACTCGTTCAGAGGGCGCTTTGAACTGGATCAAACGGCCCTCGCTCTTTAAACCCCCCCCCCCCCCCCCCCCCCCCCCCCCCCCCCCCAGCTCGGAATGGGCTCCCCGGGACCTGCTGGAGAGCCTGGCCGCAGGCTTATCTGGCTGCGCCGCGGAGCCGTAAACACTCATTTCTGCGGCTGTCAGTGGGGCAGCGGCGTGGAACGCGGCGCCGTCCGCCCCCCCCCACCCCCCAGCCCCCGCCCCCCCCTGCCGGGAACAGATCCGGCTCGTTCCCCCTCGTCTCCCTAGAACAACGTTGTCAAACCCGCCAGGCTGCGGCGATCTTCTTCTGCAGGCTAACCCTCAGCTCACCGCTAGTCTCCGTTAGCGTTGGTGGCGGGTGGGGGGGGGGGGGGGGGGGGGGGGGGGGGTGGGCGGGGGGGCGTGGATGGAGGAAGGGAAGATTACGGGGTTGAATTCTCAGACGGAACTCCCCGTTCTCTCTCTCTCTCTCTGGTTTATTTCTTCTTCTCTGATCAGCAGGCAGCCAACAGGTGCTAGCGCAGGCTAATGCTAATGCTAACGCCCCTCCGTTCAAACTTCCTGCCTGTTCACGGCGTCCAGCTGTTGATCACGGCTCTGGGTTTCCACGGTAACGACAGGCGGATGAGCCGAGACGGCAGGAAGACGGAAGTCCACGTCCAAGCAACCGCAGGAAGTGACAACGTGGGGGGGGTTTACGGGCGAACGGCGGCGGAGGGAGGAGCCAGAGCGATGACCCCTCCCCCGGTCTTCCCCAGGTCATCCCGTTCTTCCCGGGAACGCCAACGCGACACAAGCTAATTTTGCTAGCATCACCTGATACCACATGACCACTTAGCAGCAGCTAGCATGCTACGTCAAGAGCCAGTCAGTCTAAACTCTGAAGATGAACCCAGCAGGAAGTCGTGTGCCGCTAGCCCCGCCTCCTTTGTGGCTCCTCCCCCACAGGAAGCGGGAAGGCTAAAATTAGCGTTAGCGATTTACGGCTCTCCTCTCAGTCACTCAGTCATTGGCTCATGTAGATTTATTTCCTTGTCGAGCGTGTGTGTGTGTGTGTGTGTGTGTGTGTGTGTGTGTGTGTGTGTGTGTGTGACCGCTACAATAAAGGCCTGATTGTTTGGAGCGGATAGCTATTAGCCGCTGAGAGCGGGATTGGAAATGAAGCATTGTTAAAGCAACATCAGCCTGATGGCCTCCTGAAGCTCCCTCAGATTAGACCCAGGTGCATTCTGGGACGGCGGGCGGCGATCGTTTCACGCCGACGCCTCCTCAGGAACGAATATTAGCTCTGATTACCTGGAGGGTCGGCGGCGAGGAGCCAACGACGGCGCAATTTAGCAGAAACGCTCCGGCTGGAAATGGTTCCCGCAGGCTCCGCCCCCACGCCAGGGGGAGAGGGCGGAGCCTGTGAGGTCACGCTGATGAAAGAACTTTTATTGGACATCTGTCAACAGGAAGCCGACTTGTTTGTGTGAAAATGGTTCCGGGTGGAGCCTTTGAGGGGCGCTCCACCTGGCAGCAATCATGGTTCCACAGGGACCCGTCCTGGGCCCCTTTTGGTTTCACTTTCCTTTCTTCTCCTTCAGCCTTTGATGGTCCTTCCATCGGCTCGGGGACCCGTCCAGAGAGCCCAACTGGTCCACACCCATCCACCACCCAGGACCCGGTCCGGTCTCCCGTGGCAACCACTGCACCCCCCGTCAACCTCCTGAACCAGCACTCCGCCTACAGGAGACCTGAGGGCCAGCGGGGTCCTCCAGGACCGGGTGGAGGACCCGGACCCTGGTCCCTGAAACCAGATGAGCGGAACCAGGGGAGGAGGAGGGGGAGCCACGAAGAGGAGACCACCACCAGCACCATCACCACCACCACCATCACCAGCACCGCGCAGAGTCCAGGTCAGGGTCCTGTGGCTAGCTCGCTAGCTTAGCTTTATGCTCTTTCTTTGAGTCCAACCAAGCGGACTCTGCTGGGGGGGGGGGGGGACCAGGATTAATCAGCTCATTTGTGTCCAACACCAGAGGTGGAGGACATCCACCAGAGGAGGGACAACTGGTTCGCGTCCTCGGGGACTCCCGGGTCCGCTCAATTTCGAGTGCTTTGAAGTGCTTTGAAGCACCAGCGTTTTGTTTTAAAAAACATCTGCGTTCCGTTAGCGTCGCGAGCAATAACGTGTCTTCCCGGCACCGTCCACCGTGTGTCCCCGCAGGGCCCTGCCAGCTGGACCTGGGCGGACCCGAAGGCTACATCCAGGCTCCTCCCCCGTCTGGCCCCGCCTTTAGCTCCACCTCCGACTGTAGCTACACCGTCACCGTCTCCACCGGCTACGGAGTCGAGGTTCAGGTAAGACCCCACCTGACGGCGATGGGCGGGGCTTCAGCAGGGGGAGGGCCAAAGGATTATTCCATTATTCATGTTCCAGGTTGCATGTTAAAAACGCTCACGTACGACCAGATTAAAGCACTTCTGCTCAGGAGGTTCCACACACACACACACACACACACACACACACACACACACACAAAGAGCTGAAAAGACACCCTCGGAGAGAGAATGAAGGAGGAAAAAAGGAAAAAATCTATGTGAAAGAGGAGGAGGAAGATAAGAGCAGGAAGAGGATAACAGCTGACCTCCTCTTCTTCCTTTATTAAAACGACCCCGCTGTCCGGACGTAGCCGCGCCGCGGTGGCTAATGAATTGCTCATGGATTATCTGTCCGCTCATTTTCTTTGTTTACTTCTTTCAACTCTCGGCTAAAACATCTAAAGCTAAATTGGAAGAAGCTGAGACCTCAGCCGCTAGAGGCTAATGTCAGGCTAACGTCAGGCTAACGTTGGGTTAAAGTCAGGCTATAGTTGGGTTAACATCAGGCCAACGTCAGGCTAACATTGGGTTAAAGTCAGGTTAACTTCAGGCTAATGTCAGGTTAATGTCAGGCTAACATTGGGTTGAAGTCAGGCTAACGTCAGGCTAACATTGGGTAAATATCAGGCTAACAGGCTAACGTCAGGCTAAGGTTGGGTTAAAGTCAGGCTAACGTCAGGCTAACGTTGGGTTAACATCAGGATAACGTCAGGCTAACGTCAGGCTAACGTTGGGTTAAAGTCAGGCTAACATCAGGCTAACGTTGTGTTAAAGTCAGGTTAACGTCAGGCTAACATCAGGCTAATGCCAGGCTAACGTCGGGGTAACGTTAGGCTAATGTCGGGCTGGCAGAACTGGAACAAAAACAGTTTGATGCGAGAATATCATAGCAGCGCGTTAGCGATGCTGTGTCTTTGTCCGATTAAAAAATAAAAACACTTTTACACCAAAGATGAAGGTAAACATGGGTCGGAGCGACGCGGCTGCACCTCGTCCTCTGCTGTCGCTGTGGCGACGGCGCAGGTAAATCTAGAATGTGAAAACTGGCCCCTAATGAGGTCAGGGATCGTCTTGGATTCGTATTGCAGCCATTAGCTTAGCATTCCGGTCACCTAGCAACCAAAAACTCCCAGCTCATCTGGGCGCTAACCTGGCAGAAGCCTCCTGCGGGTGTTTTTGTACCATCAACAACAATATCGACGCGGCGATCGCGCGCAGGGAAGCTTCCTGGGGTCTGCGGTTTGAATCCCAGAGAGAGACACAAGCAGCAGTCAGCAAAGGTCCGGGGGAGGCTATCGAGCGGCGGATCGATCCCGCGGCTGCGCTAGCCAGACTCCGCCTCGGCTCGATACAGCGCGGCTCTGTCTTCGCCCCTGTCGGCGCTGATGGTGCAGATTGATTAGGAAGCATCCGTCAAAGCTAAATCTGTTTCCAGGAGCAGTGAGACGGTGTTCCCGTCCTCCGGGAGCCGTGCTCCACCCTTTCATCTCTGCACCCTCAAGGCTAATGATGCTAAGTGAGAAAGGTGCTAAGAGCAAAGCAACAAAGGCGACCGGAGGGAGAGGACGAGCGGGTTAGCGCTAGCTTCATCACCGTAAAAACATCTGTAGTTGTCCATTAGCCGGTTTGGCCTTTGCGGTTGGCTTTGATGTGCCTTCAGTTAGCCGTCCGCGGCTCACATTAGCTCCTTGCCGAGGCTATTATCTGATCGCGGCGCCTCAATGTCAATGGATTTTAGTGAAAGACGAGGCTGACCTCAGATCAGTGCGACCTCTGCGAGGGGGCGGGGCAACCGCAGGTTTGGGTCACGGATCAAATTCGCCCGTGTGATTATCTAAGCCTAATGAGCAGCTGCTCGCCGACCCGCCCACCCCAGCTGCTTTCATCTGAGGTCAGGATGGACAAACCGCTAACTGCTAACTGCTAACGGACTAGGCACAGAGCAGCACCGTCTGAAACAGGAAGTCCAATAGAAAAACAGCGAAGAAGAAGAAGTCCAAATCAGACGTGTCACAGGAGGGGGCGGAGCCTGATTTTGCTCGTTATCGGGCGAAATATTTAATTACGTTCAAGGACGTTTCAATGTGAAATTGAAATGCAAAAGCAGCGGAATTAGCAAGCTAGTCCCTCAGCAGTTGGCGGTACTAGCGTTTAATGTTGTTATTTATTAAATAATGTTGTTATTTTGGGTGTAGCTCAGAGTCTTCTGCTCAACAGCTCTGTGGCTAAAGTCGACTCGTCTGGTCCGTCTGATCTTCACAACAAACGAGCGTTTGTCTCGCAGGAAGCTAACAGCTGTAGCATGAAAGCCTCCCCGAGCCGAGTCAGCTGGACCAGGATTTGAGGCGTTTTTGTAGCTCCGTGTTTTAGCGCTTTAGCCTCCGCAGGGGATTTTTTTTTGATGTAGCTGCTTTTTAACCTTTTTCTTCAGCAGGAGGTTAGCGTCGCTGCGCCGCTCGGGTCGGCTATCGCCCGCCTGCAGCTGCGCTCTTTGATCCACACGTGCACGTGCGTTTAAACCCGTAAAGGTGCCGCCCCTGCCGGACGTTGAGGAGTGAAAAACAAGCTAATTTCCCCTCTTTCGTGTTTCTTCTCTCACATCCAGTTTGGAACAGTTCCGAGCCGTTCAGCTGTGTTAGCTTAACAGCAGAGAAGAAGAAGAAGAAGAAGAAGAAGAAGAAGAAGAAGAAGAAGAAGAAGAAGAAGAAGATGTGTCCTGTACCGCTGAGATAAGAGGGCGGATTTCCTGCTAATGAAATTAGCATAATTAAGAGCCGCCGATAAGGAGCGTGTTCTGTACGTTACGTAAAATGTCTGTTGGCTAATTAGCTTCAGAAAGACGCCGCTCATTAATTATTAGCCCGATCCTGGTTTTCACGTGTCGATGTCTTATCTGAGTTCCGCCGGATCCTGATACGAGCACCCTGTCGGTGACGCTAGCCAGAGATAACCAGGTGCTAATTATCCGCGCTGACGTTAGCATCTCGGGTGGATTATCCCACCGTTCCCGCCAGCGCTAGTTTGGACGCGACCTCTGGCTTTGTGCTGGTGTCGACCTTGGCGGCTAATGCTAACCCATCAGCATTCACGGCGGTTACCCGCCGGTCCTGAGGGGCCGGAAGAAAGGAAGGAAGCAGACGGAGGGAGGGGAGCTCATCTGGTCTGATCGCTGCGACACAATGTTCAATTTCCCCTCGAAGATCCAAGCTAATCTCCCGCCGCCGCCGCGCTTTGTGTCGGCGAGACGCGTGACCACGGAAACGGCGGGCGGCTGAAGGACAACTTTGAAGCTTTTCTCCTTTATTTTCCTCCGTCAGAACGAAGGCGCCCGTCACTGCTCCTCCAGAGCTAGTGCTGCGCTAGCGCCGAGCTAATCACCGAGCCTCAAACCCCGCCCAGTCCGACCAGCAGAGCCACTGGTCGAACTGGGACTTCTGAAGGTCTTTGATGTTGTGTTTGCTGATGTCGTGCGGACAAACAGGAAGTCAGCGCGGCCGCCTGCATTAATTGGCTGAGCTAATTGGACGGCGGCGAGTTAATCTGCTCCCATTAGCGGCTCCTGGCTCCGTTTCCACGTCGACAGGTGGCGAGGAGGAAAAACAACATCCCTCCATCCTCCTCTGAAGTTCCCTCCGTCTCCGTTCCCCGACCGGCTTCTCCTGTCGGAACAGATGTTCCCTCCACTTGGTCGTTTGCTAACCTCCCTCTTAATTACCGCCGCTAATTAGCAGGCGGCGGCTCAGCGGCGCGGGGGCGGAGCCGCGTGCGCTCAAACCTCCGGACGCGCTCGTGGTCGTTCCCTCGCTCGTCGCGCCGGAGAGGCCGCCTCCCACCTCTTCTTCTTCTGGCGTCCTTTAGCCGACGCGCGGCGCAGTCGGCTAACTGCTCGGACGGAGGCTTTTAGCTCCAACAACACACCACCCTAGGCTACCCGCCGCCACGGCTAACGCTCAGAGCGCTAACCGCCCTCCATCGTTATGTTTGTGCGCTTCCTGGCCTGCTGCCAGGCCAAATTGGATTACGTCTGCCGGCGTTCCCCGGAGTGTTTTATTATCCCCGAGCCGGCGGCCTA
>BJFM01002600.1:1761-13760 GCA_016586285.1 Arothron firmamentum
TCTATCTATCTATCTATCTATCTATATCATCACGGACCACTGCTCAACATTCTTTACAGCATTTTATGGTGTCTGAAATGCTCGGTGTGAACCTGCTCACGTCTGTGAGGAGAACACGGCACCTTTGGCAGTTCTTCCGATTCTAGTCTTCTCCAACCAACCAACCAACACCAACCAAGCGGCGCCAGATCCCACTCATGGTCAGTGGGTCTTACAGCAACCTCGAGGAGGTTGTTTCATACAGTTTGGGCAGAAACATGCACACAAATGGAATACAGGAGATCATTTTCTAGGGCTCTGGCAGTGCTGCTTCTGTTCCTGCTTGCACAAAGAAGAATCTGGGAGTGTAGTCAAGGTTATGAATTATTAGACTGATGAATATGAACATATACTTAGAATTCAGTCAAAATTCTGAACTATGAATATTAATATCATTAATGCGTGATGAAATTAAGTTAAACAGACATAGAAATGAATGTCTAATTCAAAAAGTAGCAGAGGTATACATATTAATAAATATGTATATATTATTGATATATGCCTCATAGTATAAAAGAATCTCAGCATACTAACCTGTCCCTCACAGCGAGTGCTAAAATTTTGCTCCACCACAGCATTTGTCGAGTATAATTTCGTGCTTATGACCCACGCAAACCTCTGGACTGAAAAAAATCATGCAAGCGAAAAGCAATTTTCCTATCCTGAGGGTGAGGTTGATGTAAGTACTCAGGTGATACGTCTGAAAACAAAAAGTAAAATACCTTCCGACTAAATTTATTACAGTGGCACAAGCTAAAAATACACAGGCCAAATCTAAACCATAACCTTAGCTGTCAAAAGGCCGTCTAATCCTCTTTTGCGTCGTTTTTTTCTTTGCTGTAACTACATTTTGATGCGGTAGGTTGCCAAGCTGCAGTTATAAATTCTGGCCACTTGATGGCGCTCCAGATCTTTCAGAGGCTCTAATTGAATTCCTACCGTGGAATAACGAAAAGCAAGACAATGTCTTATTATTAAAGATCAGTTATAGCTTGCATTAGAGAATATTGTCTATTTCAGAAGTAATACCACACAGAAAAACCCAGGTTTCTGGGGAATCAGAGTGATAGAGTGAAACCAGTGGAATTGATCTATAATAATGAAAAGAAATTGACTAAATTTGCTATGAGAATTTTAATTAACTGCTAGTGTTCTGGGGTTTCGTTCAGTCTCTCATTGAATTATTGATTGCTTTTGGATGGGTTCAATAAGAAGCTGCAAGTAGACCTGATGAAGGGCTATAACTGTGCTGCTGTGGCCATGCACCTGCTTTTAAAGACCGGAGATAAACCTTAATGCTTCCGGCTCTCCTCGCTCTGCAACAAAGGTGTTGTAATATTCGCTATAATTCTATAAAAATGGCCAGCAACATGTTTTACCAGGAATCAGCTCCACTGGGACTGCCCTCAGTGGTGTGTCAATCAATGGAGCATGGTCATCCTGGTGAAGCTGCGGCCACAGATGTATTTTTTTTGGGTGAAAATGTGCCGTGGGTTAAAAAGCAATTTGGTGTGAAAGTGAAGAATTAGTCCTGAGAGATGTGGCTAGCATAAAAGCTAAATGTGATTAAAGCTTCAGGCATCGATTAGATCTCCAGTTGGAAGGCCCGGCCTCTCAATGTTCTGCAGCCCGACCCGAGTCGATTTCAGGATTTTTCACTGTGGAGCTGTGAGATGATTCCATTTCTACACATTTGCAAAGCGACTCAGTCGTGGGAAGTAAAAAAAAAAAAAAAAAAAAAAGCATGATCTCACACTTTCACCGGCCAATTCCATAGAATACACGGTGCCTAATTGATACGTGTTAGGTAATGACTTGGCTTGAATTAAAAGCTGCAAGTCAAGTGGAACTTTCTCATTTATTATTCAGTCAAGCACGTCGTCCTTGCTTAGAGGCCTTTGGAGGCCAGATAAGAGGATTTTTAATCCCTATGTGGGACACATGTCTGTCTCAACCCTCAGTTCCAATCATCCACGATGAGGTGGAATCTGCAGAGATGATGCCTCACATGTGTTTATCCAGCTTACTGGCACATTCAATTATTTTTGCGTGCTTATTCGGAGCACAGGGTGCGTGAGGGAAGAGAAGGATCCTTGTTAGTGTGCGGAAAACTGTTGAAAAGGTTAGAGCTCCGCACTCCAAACTGAAGCCACTTTCTCTTTCATGTTAGCAGCTGTCCAAGCCTGAAACGGCCAATTACCATCATTTCTCTGTTGGTGGTAGTGATGTTAGTGAGATAGCAAGTGTGTGTGTGTGTGTGTGTGAGAGAGAGAGAGAGAGAAAGAAAGAGAGAGCAAAAGAGAGAGAGAGAGAAAAGAGAGAGAGAGAGAGAGAGAGGTGAAGCAACCACGAGCAAATGAGATAGAGACGACTGAGATAAGCCAGAAAATAAAACCTTACAGAGCATAGAAATCAAACAACATCCCCTGTGACAGAAGGCTCGCTATCGGCATAGGAAATAGATTCATTTAAATGGGTCCTTCTGGTGTATGAATGTACATGGAGATTGTTTTTATGCTAATATAATTGCAATTACCACATCCTGTGACATTAATTATACAGTGCAAATAAGTCTGTACTGTATATAAATAAGACCCAGAATTTACAGTACATGGCCAACGAGGATGGAGGGAGACACTGCAAAAGAAGGAAGATGAAGCTAATTGTGAGCTGCCTCAATGTATTCAAGTCGGTGGGAATGCACTTGTTATTAATATCAAGAGCGAGATGAGGAGGGGTTTTCCCCAGCGACGCCTTCGCTGATCTGTTTTTCAGTGTTAAAGTCTTATCTTTGCCAGGAGGAAAATGCTGTTAGAGCTTTAAAAAAAAAAGAAAGAAAAAAAAAACAACCCAAACCTGCATGCACTTTATTTTCTATGGAAACGATGTCATGATCACTTAGCAACAGCATGACGTTCTTATCATGCTTTCTGCTGAATGCAATCAATGCGGGCCAATCATTTAGGAGTTCCAGAGAACAGCTTTTGGTTCCTCCTCTTCCTCGGTAAAACCTTCTGGGCCGTTGACGTTCCCCAGCAAACACAGCCTGGGCTCCGGGTGAAGGAGGTGACATTTCCTGGCTGGGTTAAATGAAAGTTTGCTTGCTTTTCATCAAGATTGATAACACAACACACACTATTACACCAGGGTGACTCATGGAGGTGGTGGCTGAAACAGAACACAGTCTGTTTCCTGACCTTTCCCTCCACTGTATAGACCCAACCAACGGATTGAGGGATCGATATCACCGTGTCTGACGTGGAAAAAGAGATGGCAATTCTGTTGACAGAGTATAATCGGGGAGTTAAGGTGCGCGTTTAAAAAACACCACCTCCGCGGTGTGATAGCACAGGGGGCCAGTGGGAGAAAAGACATTCAGGCCTGAAGTTACAGAAAATCATTTATTACCGTTTCCTCTGGCCTGTCCGTAAATACATCTTTTTAGATCCCGTTAACCCTCCTTTTATTCCCCAGCTCGGCCAGTATCGAGCGTTCTCTTCGAATCTGCGCGTCTTGGCCGGCCTGGGCTGATCACAATGAAGGTTGTGCGTCTCCCTGCTGCCATCTGTCCCAGCAGAACATGTCTGGGAACACAATGTCACCAGAACAGCTAATCTGCCTTATTTACTTCTCTCAATATGGCCGCCTCACCACACACACACACACACACACACACACACACACACACACACACACACACACACACACACACACACACACACACACACACACACACACACACACACACACACCGCTCGTCCTCCAGGAAAAACAGTCTCCTGGCGTCGGTGTGTGCTAAATGTTGATTTTATCCTCAGCCTGTTAAACTGGCCAATCTGCATATGCTGTTTTTGTTTTGTCAGGATGCATCACCGTGGCGACGTATACTGTAATTATCATCTACGTGTGACGGCGGAGCCCAGCTCTGCTGCCGTGCAGGGGCCGCTGTGGCTGTTTGGGAGCCGAGCTGTCAGATCGCTGCCTTGTATTGAGGATGTCTGACAAGCCCTGATTTAATAGGTCTATTTAATGTTGTCTGCTTTCATAGCAGTGAACAAAATCTCATCTTATTTGTCGTCCCCCCCCCAGTGAAAAGTAGGAGTGGAGGGGAATGAGGGAAGATGCAGTAGGAAAGAGGCAGAGATCTGATTGTGGTCTGGCTATTTATGCCCCAGAGAAGATAATTTGGAGCAGCTCGGTTACCATAATGCTCTTTCTTTGCTACTCTGAAGATAATTAGCAATACTAATCAAAACATGCGTCTCCCCTGGAGTGTCACTTCCCCTCAGGGCCGAGCTGTCTGTGGAGAGGAAGGCCGTTCCACTGGAGAAGAAGCAGCCCCTGTATTTCTCATCTACACTCTTTATCTGTTTGTTGTTGCCATCTTCTGTGTGAATCACCCACCGTCAGCTGACAGAAAACCCAAAACTGACACAAAAAACTGCCATTTTCCTGACTCGGACCAAAGACAGATCATTTTAACTTAAATGTAAACATAGCATGTAAACAGTCCCCTCTTGATTGACCCGACAATTCATCTAGTTGTTGATGCAAATGGAAAATTAATTAGTTTAAATAAAAATTCATGTGTTGTGATAATTGGTCATCATCAATCACAATTAAAGAAAACAATCTAAAAAGAATATTTGTACATTTGTCCTTTACTTTGTTTTAATTCTTCTTATGAATTAAAAACATGATTATAAAAAAGAGTCCTGATTTATTTCTATCTTAAATGTGCTCCAGGGAGAAGTTTTCAAATGCATTAGCCCAAAGATATCCAATTACATGAAAGCATCTGAATAAATGTAACATGTTTGATATGTTTTCGATGAATACAGAATTAGATTAGTGGACTTTCTGATTAATTCTTCAGTCAAACATGAATAAATCAGTGTTTCAGCTCCCTTTATGATGGGTTTTTCCTCTTGTTCATCACTGGTGTTTTAGCCCCTCTGAATCTTAATATTACAGAGATGGCTCTTAATGGACGAATAAGAGAGAAGACGTCGCTAGCATGCTGGAAAACACGATACGTCTCATTCTTTAATCGTTGCAACACCAAATATGGCAAAATGGAATTATTTACAAAGTAAAAAGAATGGAAGTATAGAGGGACTTGTGTTTTTTTTTGTGACTTCCTGTTAATAAACCACTGCCTGTGATTAATTCTTTGACCTTACCTCAGAGCAATGAGGTGGAAACCAGTGAAAAGACTAATTTTACACATCAACACAAAGGTTTTACTGTTGTTTTTATCTTTATTTGTCTATTAAGACTGTAATAGGTTTGGAGCTGTTGTGAAAAATGGAAAACAGGTTGACATTTACTGATCAACACCTTTCAGAGGCATGTCGCTGTAACAGTAGCAGTGCAGAAATGTTGCAGTTTGATCCCGTAACCTCCACTATAAAGAGGTGAAGCCAGTTACTGGAAAGTTTAACATTGTCTCAAATATATCACAACAAACACCCAATTAAGTGTAAAAAGATAAAGAAGTAATGATTTTAAGCTTGGCCAAATCTGTGGAAAGGAATAATTCTAATTTATACCAATTTTTGGCATTTTCAAGCAGTGGAAATGGAAACTTGCCGCAACTATCAAGGATGAATTAATTATTCCTTTCATGAGAGGGTTAGAGTTTTTGGAAGACTGTCAGTACCGTGTCCGTTCCAAATGTGGGCATTGACTCGGAGCCAGGAAAAATAAGAATTTTCGCTCACTTTAAACCATTAATATTCATGAATTACCTTTCACAGCAAAAAAAACAAACAAAAAAACCCCCCCAAAAAAACAAAAAACACTGATCATCCAAAAACTGCTGAAAGCTGAGCCTGGATCAAAAGAGAACAAGGCTGTGAGAGTGGCTGCGGTTACAATCTCTGGAAAGAAAGCAACCTTGATGGGCTCCAGACACGGTACTGCTTTCTGACAGGGTTTTTGGTCTCTCCTCACTGCCCCCGTTCATCACACCCCTTTCAAAAAAAAAAGAAAAAAAAAGAAGAGAAAAACATCTGAGATCAAGCTTCATGCCAGGTTTGATGATGGCAAATCAAATATAATACAAAGAAGAAAGGTACTCAAACAGAGCGGCCCTTTGGTGCTGCAGGCCAGGTATTGTCAAATACATGCGCGATACACGAGAACTGAGGAGGGAGTGTGTGTATTTGAAGAGCAAAGACAAAAAGATCCCTTGAAATCTCATGCATATTCAGATTTGAAGGCAGGGCAGCCTGCTCTGGAAGGTATATTAGAGTGTTCCAGCTCTGCTCGTCTGTCACACACGGGACTCTGTTGGGAGATGCTTCATATGGTTCACAAACGGCTCCTTTCAACAGGAGCGTTGGCGCGCAGTCAGCCACTTAGCTAACCCAGCTGTGATGCGCATATTGCAACGGCGTAATAAAGGAAATCGTCTTGAATTTGAAGTAATAGAACGGTTCTCATAAACTCATCAGCTCTAACGCAGTCCTAACAGGGCAGGGTTCCTGCTGCAGCTCCCGGGTCTGTGCATCACGCAGCCGCGGCGCGAGCTCGCGCACCTTCACTGATGTGCACGTATGGACGTGCGTGAGGCAGGATTAGGCGCAGATACCCCCCCCTTATCAGAGTCGAACGGGCCTCGCGAAGACACGGGGTTTTGTGGAGTCTGCGTTGATCTCCTCTTCTCCTCCACGGCATTTCCTTCCCGCACCTTTCAGCCGCGTGCTTTATCACTGAGGGGCCCTGGGACTGAGGCCCCTGGGTCTCAGGACTCCCATTTTAAATTAACCGCAAGTGGAGGAATGGAGAATCTGTTAATGGAGACATTAATGGATTCTATTTGGGCTTCCTCTCGTTCCCGCTCACAAGTGTTCTCAGCGCCTGGTAAGCTTGGGAGGCAGCGGAGGTAAAATGTTTCCCTGAGCAGCCGTCTCTGCTGAGGACATGGAGGATGACAGCAAACAACGTAGCCCTTTATGTTTGCTGCAAAGCGAGGAAACGCGTCTTCTTCTTTTTCTTTTTCTTTTTTTTTACCTCGGGAAACAAAATTGCAGAGACAAGCAGACATTACCCGACAAAGTCAAGACCCAACATTTGCGATGAGTATTGAAGTATTGATTGCGCTTGGCAGCTATTGGCAGACGCTGTGAGGAGGATGGGGCCGTGTGTGCGGGTTCACGGGCTGCTCGCTGAGATCCTGGCAGCATTATGCACGCCAAGAGAATGAGGCTTAACATATATTGAGTGTTTATGCTGCAGAATAGAAAGTGTGGAGCACCTTTGCTTAAGCCCACTGACTGTTAAATTAGGCTTAACTAAAAATCCCTCTTACACAAACGGAAAATGATCCCGCTTTTGCCTTTGACACTTTTTCCAGGCGGCCGTCTCTGTGAAACCCTTAACTGTCCACACAAAAAAAGCACACAGCACATGTATGCTGGAAATATATATGAAAGGGATAAAGGCAGAGAGAACGCGGCCGGTAAATGAAGGATAACGTGGTGAGAGAGGTGATTTGGAGGAGAGTGAAGGATATCTAGTGTTTGTCTTCTTAAGGGCAGGGCACACATGGGGGACGAAACTGGAGTGTATGTGGATTAGAGCGAGACTCCGTCCTGAATATCTAACCAACACAAGGTCTCCTCCTCTGCTCTCCTTTCTCTCTGTCTCTGTCTCTCTCTCTCTCCACGGGAGCCCATGATATATTAACGTTCTCAAAGTATTCTAACCGTATGGCAAGTGTGCGCCTCTCTCACTGTCCGTGGTTTGGGATTTATTTTTAATGGCTTGAGCGGGAAAAAGGGGAAAGAAATGTATAATGTGCCAGGACATGTTGTGACAGAAGATATGAATAAATATATACACACACACTCCAAATAATTGATGAAAGAGTCCAACCATGGCTTTAATAGAAAAACACTGCAATCATTTGTGTGTGTTGTTTGATTTTCTAAATGATGAATACAGTTTGAAGACAATGCAGCCGGCCAGGCGGTTTCAAGGATCATCTATACCCCTGCTGACATGTCACTCATGAAGACCTAATTATGCATCAGGGCATCAGAAATTGTTTATTGTTTCCCCCTTCTGTTGCTGCCCTTTTATTTTCTTGGCTGTCTCTCTAAGGCCACACATTTGGACTCACACTTTGATATATAGTATTCAGAGAGAATCACATAAGCATGTAATGCATTGACACTGTCTCTCAATTGCTTTAGGGCTGATGGTAAGACACAGCTTACCCCCTGCTGAGCAGGCATGACTTAGCCACAGTTTTACAACCACCGCTATTGATTTGCTCATTATCTTCTTTACTGAAAACCCTTCTGCAGTTGAGCTGAGCCCACTATTCTATTCTATTCTATTCTATTCTATTCTATTCTATTCTATTCTATTCTATTCTATTCTATTCTATTCTATTCTCAATAAATACAGCACTTTATCATTATGGGATTACATTCATTGTGAACAGCTCTAATATTTCTACGGCTAATTTATTGCTACTGCTGTCTGAAGTAGCCATGCTTTAAGCATCCAGTTGCACTGCCGCAGGGGTGGAGTTCTTATCTGAAGCTCTCCCTTCAGTCTTTCTGAGTGAAAGGCCCCTCTTTGGTACCTTATTTTTAATTAACATCACAGCGTAGTAGCACCACCCTGCTGTGCCAGTGCAGACAGAGTCAAGAGTCAAAAAGCAAAGCACAGAGGAACAGCAGCGCTGGAGTCTGGCCTGACTTTTGTGACAACAAATTCTCTATTTGGGTTTTGTGTGGTGAGTAAATGACTCCCCAGTTTGTGAAAGTTTCCTTTCTCTGTTCCTAACGTTTGAGTTTCATGCTCACTGCAGCTAGCTACTGCACATCGCCAGCTGTGGGTTGAACCATAAAAAAAAGTTCTTGAGCTTGGTATCATTCCACAGCTGCAGGTTCCTCTTCAGTGACATTTGTGAAATAAATTCATTATGATAACAAATCTCCCAGTGAAGGACTGGATTCTCCCCAGTCTGTCCCCGATGTTCTCTCTTGACCTTGTCCCGATGCTTTCAATCACGTCACATGATCTTGATCGTGATATGATCAAATAGACCAGACGCTAAATGGGCTTCGTAGCGAGGCCTTCACAGTAGCGGGGAAAAAAACCTTTTCCCCACAAGGTTAATGTAGCAGCTGGTCTGGATCCTTCCATTAGGTAGGAAATCTCCTGATGCCATACCAAAAAACAGTCAGAGTTTGCATTTTACTGGGGTTTGTGTGCTTTCTTTAAGTTCATCGTGACACCAAAGACCTTTAAATGACAGATCTAAAATTCTAAACCACTGCATGGACGTAAAGGTGGGACTGTCAATACTGTTGCATATTTTTAATCTATTATATCATATGCAGGTATACACTGAGTCAGCGCGTGACTCATTAGGACATTCCTTCGTTTATGCTAACAGCATTAACCGTCAGCAGAAATGAAATCAGAACATAACACTGTCAATGTTTAGTGATTGGAATTATGCAAATTGTCACAAGGACATGCTTCTGCATTATCAGACCTATGACGCATTTTATTCCCAGTTTTCTTTTTTTTCCACAGTCTCGATCGTTTCTGATTTTATCACCTCATGTTCATTTTGTTGAGTTGTAAACAGAAGGACACTAACAAAAACAACAAAAAACAGTGTAACCTATTGAACAATGAGCCGGCAAACAAAGTTAAGAGTTAAAGAAGCTTTCTATGCATAAGTGTTGATTTCTCTGGGGAGGATCAGCAGGCGTTTTTTCTCTCCAATTCGATCCACACTTTGCGCTGCTGTAAAGTAAGGCTCTGAGGAGACGGAAGAGAAATCCATACGCGCCTCTGTCAGGTCATTGATATTCTCCTTGCTCCTTTCTCTCCAAACCTCCAGCACCCCATCACTCTCTCTCTCTCTCTTTCTCTCTCTCTCTCTCGCTTCCTCAGTTGGTCCGTGGTGACCAATCCATCCTCACGCCCTCCACTGGCCAGGTCAGGATGTCTAATATCCCATGAATTCACACTTTTTCTCTCCCTCCACAGCCACCAGCACCCACCCACTCGGCTCTGGCTTTGCTACCCTAGAACCTCGCATCAATCTTTCAATTCTCCTCTTTTTTCTTCTTACTCTCTCTACTCTGTCGCTGCTGTGATGAATAGAACTGGCTAATACGACTTTTATACTGCTCCAATTTCATAAAAATCCCAGATAGATAGATAGATAGATAGATAGATAGATAGATAGATAGATAGATAGATAGATAGATAGATAGATAGATAGATAGATAGATAGATAGATAGATAGATAGATAGGATTTAGTGTGTGTTAACCATTTAATTTAATAACCTAACATCCATCATCCATCAATCCATCCATCATCCACTGGAGCCTTTACCCAGCTGCTGGTACAACCTGGACAAAATCTACCAACACACACACACACACACACACACACACACACACACACACACACACACACACACACACACACACACACACACACACACACACACACACACACACACACACTCTGCCTGACAACCGCTGAACTATATGCAGTACATTAATGCGACTAGTTGCTCTTACCATTGCAAACAGAGGAAATTACTGACATATGCTGCCAGACACAACTGTGGGCCATTTGCAGGAGAAAAAAAAGCAAAAGAAATTACAAGTGGAATAATTATTCCAAATGCATGATTCAGATGGGATTTGGCTGGTGCATCTCCTCTGCTGGTCACCCTTTTAAAGTTTCAAGATTCAAATGAGGCTGCAAAATTTCTATTTGCATAAGTTGTGCAATTATCCATCTGCAAGGGGTGATGCGAGTCAAATGTTATCCTCAATTTGTTGTGTATTAAAATTCTGCACATGCTTTTTAAAAGGCATGAAACTTAATTCCATGGAATACTCAAAAAAGAAAGGTCTCTTAATTACTGCCACATAGCTGATTACTGGCATGTCTCTGGGCAGATAATGATTATCATTGTAAGTGCTAGAAGCATTTGTTTCTTGCAGCAAAAGCAATAATGTTCGCACAGATCTCATAATAAAGGCACTGGGTGTTAGAGGGACTGGACCTGAATAATCATCAGTGAAATTGAAATGCAGGGTTAAATACACCAGTGTGTCTGTCCTCTCCGCTGTACCGGCTGTCTCTTTTTGTCAGTCTGTGGGTACAGTGGCGGGGTCTGATCAAAGCCTGGCTCTGATTCACTCTGAGTGATCAAGGAGAGGAGACACAGGCCTCTGTGATGACGGAACACTGAGCTTGTATCAATTCCAATCATTCAACAATTTGCAGATGTCATGTCCCGCACAAGGTGTGTTATACGCTAGGTCTGATCACTGGGGATACAGTCACATGGATGTTATTGATCACAAGAGATACCTTTGCATCTTTCATGGGCGAGAATATATTTTATGATCAAAAGTGCGACTGGCTCAAATGAGCTGATTGTCTTCAAAGAGCTGGGTTGGAGAGCTGAAAGAGATTATCTCCTTTGTAAAAGAAAAAAGAAAAACTGAGGCGCAAAAGGACTTTCCAAATGAGAGAAATACACAGAGGGATCTTAACTGGATGTAAAGATGCTCTACAACTGGTAGAAAGTGTCCAGAAATTATCAGGGATCAAATCAGAATGAGGGCTAACTTCAGAAGAATGGGAAAAGATCAAATATCAGCCTTTTGCTGGTATAACGTGCACTGAAAGTTCTAGGAAATATAGAGGTTCACTTTAGCACACATTTGTCTGAGTTAACGATGCAAACCCCCCCCCAAAAAACAAAACGGTGGCCTAGAAACTTGTCTTGGTCTTTTCTGTTCATCCTGTCTGTGTCCTTGTACTTTTGAAATGCAAAAAGGCCATTTGTGAATCATGATTTGTGGGCCATGTGCTCTCAGTGCACTGCCAGTCCTTTAATTCTCTGACACACACACACACACACACACACACACACACACACACACACACACACAC
>BJFM01002603.1:2225-13488 GCA_016586285.1 Arothron firmamentum
GGGGTGTCTCTGGGGGGTGTCATTTCCTCTCCAGACCGTGCAGCAGAGCGTCGTGCTAGCATGCTCTCAGCCGGTGCTGGCTCCAAACTGCCGCTTGACTGTTTCATGTTTTAATTAGACGCTAATCGAGTTTAAGATTGCTTCTTATGTTGGAGTGAGTAGCCAGATCTCGTTGTGTTTTGGAATATTAACTTCTAATTATAAGTTTACGACACCAGCTGTCTCAGGTTAACGGCCAAGTCAATCTAAAGTTGGAATAGCGTAATTAACTTGGCCATTAACCGATTAGTTTAATTGGCCCATTTTCCACTCTGTGTGGATTTTTACTGACTTGAGCATAAATGTCAGGAAGCCAGAAGTGGTAAATCTAGAGTTAATTTGCTTGGGTTCCTGTTTCTCCCGATGTCTAAAATGATCCATAATTTCCCCGTTAGCGGCGGAGGATAGCGCACACAGATAAGCAGCCACTACGCAGACAATCCAGCGCCCTCGTTGCTCCCTCTGTCCTCTTCTACCTATCTCCCAGGAGCCTCAACGTCGGTCCCCCGCTGCCTCGGTGTCTGCCCGTCTCTGGCGTTTCCGCCGCAGAGCTCGTTAAGGCCCGACAGAACCGCGGTGGAGGGGAGGCAGCGGTGACTGGTCGTGATGGCTGCTTAATGCTAACAGTGGGACGAAAGGGGAGACATCCAAGCAGAGGTCAGAGGGAGGCGGATAAAGGAGGATGGAGAAGGTCGGGAGGCAGGGCAGGACCGCAGCTGGTGTATTTCTTCCTCTCATACATCTCAAACACACACACACACACATGCGTGCGCTCATTAGGACAAAGCGTGATGGAAGTAGAGAGACAGATGAAACAGGCACTGGAAATAAGTGGGGACGGAAAAGAGAGGGAGGCGACAGACTGACAGAGGGCCGTGACACGCCTCATATTGTTACCAGGCACCGTGGAAAGGTCAGGAAACGATGAAGCCATTGTGAGCATTGACCGCGTTTCCGCTGCACAGTTGATCCAATCAGCTGTGCAGGGGCGTCGTGACGGATCCATCACGCGAAACCCAGGCGGAAAGTTTGCTGGTTATTAGAATTAATGGCCTTTAATCAACCTTACAATCGTCATTTTCCGTGTGCGCGCCAGACTCGTCTCTTCCTGCTCACCAGAATCGTGTCAGGCTTTGTCAGGGTACCAATATGGTCGTGCCTGTAAGGAACTTGGACTTTTTGCCATTTATACCACTACATACTTACACTGTAGCGAGTGTGTATCTTTATTGAAGCGCAATATTCCATCCCTGTTCACTGTGATTAATCAAGCTTTAGTAATGCACAAAAGTAACCTTGGTGCTGCCATCAATTATTGATGGACGTGTTTGCCTAAATGGGAGATGATGCAGTCATTGATGGACGCTCCCGAGCAAACCGTTCCAGTTTTTTTTTTGATTGTGTTTCCACTCGAAGCGGATGTCGGCCTGCCGGTGTGAGCGAAGGCTGGGCTCTGACACTGAAACGTGTCGGACATGTTGTGTCTATCAACAGTGACGCCTCAATTAGTTGCAGATGTCTGAATTCGCGCAAGAATTCGTACATTTCTAAAGTAAATGTGTTTAAAAAAAAAAGAGTGTTTTGCAAAAACAAGCCCAGCAGGATATAATAATTCTTTCTATCACTGGCCTGACTGGTGATCACCTGATGTTGCGGTGCACCGTCTGCTTGCCGTGCATTTCAGAGTGAACCCATTAAATATGAAGATTTGTGAGGCACTGCTGGAAATCAGATCGAAGTTAACACTGCCTTGCTCCAAGACATCGCGTCTACTGAGGGAGTGACTGAAGGCGCCGATTCCCAGAAGAAAAACGCAAGTTTTCCTTTTTTTCCACCTTTCAATCATCCGCCTGAGAAGCACACAGAGAAATCCACAGCGGCGATGTCGACTGTGAGGGTTGTCATTAACTTACTAAAAAATAACCCCCCCACCCCCCACCCTCATTTGAACGTTATAGCCTCGTCATACCGTCGTCAAATCTTCAAAATGGCCAGGCTGGTCCTGAGATCTTTGCGTGTTTGCTGTGGCTAAAGGTAGCGGTTGCCATAGAGTCACTGTGGTTGTGTGTATATAGAACAGTTGTGTTGCAATGGACTTCCTTTGCTGCAGTGCAACCAACACGGGCCGTTGTTGTTAGCCGCTAGTTGTGCGCCGGGGCCATGTGGGACGTCTACCCGGTTATGGATGACCATTGATTTCTCCACTTGTTTTCTCCTAAGCGCTGCCTATACATTTTAGAGGGAGAGATATTTTTCTTTGTTGCCTCGTCCTGACAGATTAGCCGCGGCGTTGTCACGGTGATGAATTCCAGCTTCTAATTGCGGTGAGCATGAGGCGTCGGGCTCGGGCTGGTTCGGATTTTCCATTGTGATGCTAAGTCCCCGCCGCTCAGCGCCGCTTCAAAGGACAGAGCGCTCCCAGGCTGTCAGAAGAACGTGCGCTTTCAAGGTGTGAGATCCCCGCGGACTCGCTCCGCGTGTCGGCACGTCACGCGGCGCTGTTTGTGTTTTTATTTGCAGCCGCGCTGATTCGCAAGACGCGCCTCTGTGTTCCGCAGCGGCCCCTCGCCTTGGGAGCGCGACGGTCCTCGTTAACGGTCCGGCCCCGCTGTAACGCCGCGCGTCGGAGAGGTGCAAATGGGCGACCGGGGCCGTGAAAACACCTTCATCTCCTGCAGGCTGACAGCATCCGCGGTGGAGCAGGAGACATCCAGCGGAATGAAGCAAATGAAAGAACAAATTATTCCTTCTCCCTGGATGACATGTTCATCAGAGCCTAAAAGTGTGTTTGCCTCGCTCGCCCCCCCCAAAAAAAGCACTCTCGGAGCTGGCGGCAGTGCGAACGCACGTGCGTGCTCTCAGTTTATCTTCCGCAACCGGGAAAACATCCGCTGTGGAATGATGTCGGACCGCTGCGGCAACACAAGCGGGAGGTCTGGTACGCGGAGAGGAAGATGGCCGCCTGCGTAGGCCCGCAGCAGCAGAACGTCAGGGGGCTGCTTCCTCTCTCTTTCTCTTTCCTGCCCCCCCCCATCCCCCCTCCCCAGGGCAGTGGTCTTCAATCTGTTCACGCTGCCCCGTGTGTCTCAGTCAGAGGCTTCTGGCCGACTTTGCCGCTTACCTGACCTAGAAAACAGAAAATCAGCGGCTTCCTGGCTGAGCCCGCCAAATTTGTCTCGTTTTCTCGCCCCATCGTTCTGGGAGCTTGGACCCTTCTGAAGACAGTCGACTGGACTGGTAACTGGGCAAAACAAATAAGAAATGGGGGGAGCAGAGGAGTGCGGTGTTTTTCGGGCTATAAGTCGCCCCGGAGTCAATCAAAAAATGCACCATGAAGGTAGAAAAAAAACACAAGTCGCACTGGACTATTTTTTATATGTATTTTGTATTTGTATTTTACAAAATCCAAAACCAAGAACAGACATTTCATCCAGGGTAAGTTATAATAGAATATCAAACAACAGGCTAAATAGGTTTCAAGTATGATAACGTAACACATTAACAGTTATTCAGCTACACAGCAGCATAAAGAACATGCGTGTGAGGCTGAAAAGGCAGAACTAGCATAACAAGCTCATGGCCCAACAAGCTAGCTACTGGTTAGCAAGTTTAGCAAAACCTCCATCTCATTCCACATCACTGAATCCATGAATTCTTCATCCTCGGTGAAGAGGATTCTCTTTTGGGGGCATTTGTGTTCAGTCCTTCTCAGTTGTCTTTAAGTTGATGTTTAAATTCATTTTCAGTGGTACAGGAGTAGCACATAGCGGTAGTTGTCACAAGCCTAGAGCGCCCTCTCACAGCTGTGGGTAATATTTACTCCTTGGTCATGTGGGTCAGTGTGAATTGACACATTTTAATATATATAAGTCACACCTGAGTGTCGCAGGAGCAGCCAAACTATGAAAAAAAAGATAAAAAGAAAATGCGGTAGGTGGATTTTGAAAGTAAACGACATGCAGCCGTTTCTGGGATTTAACATTAATGCCTGACTCAGCTGACGCCTGAAAGAGCTTTCTGTGACGGTGACACATTCACTTTAGAAGCGGTTGACGAGACGCACACGTGTCGGAGGAGCACACGACACTGAGATTAACCAGAGGAGGTCCTGGCAGGAAGGAGAGCAGCAGCCTGCAGCTCGGATCTGTGCGCTGGTACCGGTGATCGGATCACCAGAAACACGCCTTGGAAGGCCTCTCGGGCTTCTGTTTAGCAGATAAAGAGGTTACAGCTACGATCTTTGGACGATCGGGCTCATTTGCGGTGTTTTAAAGACGAGTTAGATGTTATGGTGGCTACCAAAGGTGACTGTCAGATATCGGTGGTCCCTTCCCACCTCCTCAGCTCATTTGTCTCTGAAGTACAAACACAGTTTAACGTAAAGGGGCAAATGTAAATGCCTTGAACAGCAGTGTGGTAGCTTCTCTCACCCGCCTACAGATGAGGGATGCAACCTAATCCCGGGATTCCTCCTGGTTTCGTTTTTGTCACACACAAAAAAAATCCAACGCTGAAAACTCCGCATCTAAATTTATGGCCTGGGTGGCTACATAAAAGATGAAATAAAGTTAATAATACATCCTTTTACTTCCCACAGCGCTGCAGTGCTGCCACACACACACACACACACAAACACACACGGGCACTTACGCCGTTTGTGTTTCCGATCCTGGTGAAATCTCAGAAACAGTGATGTCAGACTTTGCGGGTCTTCCTCGGCTTAACGGCTGATTTGGAAACAGCGAAGAAGCTCAGGCTCCTTTCATCTTCTGCAGCAAATAACAGCAGACGTCACCAGCCGTGTCTCGTTTTTATTGTTAGATTATTATGTTTCTATGGCGACCACTTGCTCCATCTAGAATTCTATATGAAGTTGTGCATTAATGTTTAATACATGCAATATGGAGTTTATATGGTAGGTTTATGTAGCCTTTCTAAATCTTTTGCCTGGTGCCTCTGGTGGCCTGTTTCATTTTAATTAGCTTCATTCTGGATTGATCAGTCCTCCTGTCCCACCAGTTTAAGATGCAGGAGTAGACTCTCATTGTCATTCCTGCTGGTGTCGCTCTTATCGGTGCTTCTGGGAGGTTTTTGAAGCATACGGTTGCGTACTGGAACCGGCAGCTTTATTTAGAACCGAGGATGTTTTTTTAACGTGGCGTTCAGTTGTCTCCCAGCCTGCCAGGTGTCCCCCTGGCTGACCCAGCGGAGATGAACTCCAGAAGGCAGCGTGTCCTTATCACGGCCATTTTTTTTAGCACTGATTAAATAATGACGATGCTGCAGAAAAAACAAAACAAAAATAAAGTTAGTTTCCTGCTTCAGAGCTCCACATTGTAAATGCCAGCGCTGGCTTGCAAGGCTGCTTTCTTTGGGTTCCCGTTTCTGGGGATGAGAGAGAAAGGTGTCCTCATCGCTGGCGTTCGGTCCCCCAGTGTCTTTCCCTTTCATTCTTCCCCATCAAATGCACATTTCACAGTCCCAGCAGATATAGATCTACTGTTTTCGTCTCTTTCCTGCCTGTCTGAGCTCCTCTCAAAGCTGCTTTAGTGGCCATAAACAGGTGTGTGTGTGCAGCCGGCAAACCAGAAATCACAGCCAACATTGTGACAGAGCTGTCATCCTCAACACTGCTCCAAAAATCTGGATTTTAGAGACAAATGTGGATTCAGCCCAGTATCAGGACAATGAACAGGCATTTGCTTGTTAAATTTGACATCCCTCCCTTCTGCTGGACACACCTCCTCAACCGTAACTGTGATTTTTTTTTTAAAATTTACGCCAAAATAGACTTTTACCAAAAAGCAAGCAAACACATTGTACTCATAAAGAGTTTAACATGGTTCTTTATCATCAGCGTTGTTAAATCAATGAAAACATTGACAAGTATATTAAATACACGACGTGTCGCGCAGTGTTGCATGCTGGGTCCGATCCTGGTGTTTAGAAAAGGAGGCGAGCAAGCAGAACAAAGCATCAGGCCCGCTGCATGCAGCCAGCCTTCTTGCCAAGCCAGGTCCTGGAAAATGACCAGTGGACATTTTGCTTTGTCCGTTCTCCCTCTTCAACTGCTGCTCAAGCCCCAAACTCGGCCAAGGCGGTGGCAGGAAGTGGCGGTTGTGGGTGGAGGAGCGCTAATCTGATGACTTGCTGCCATCTCTCCTAGAGGAGCTGACTGTGCATGCGCAGCTTATAGCAAGAGTCTTTAATTCTATTCACTTATTGAAACTCTTGCCATTACCATGGTAACGTGGGGACAGTAGAGCGGTGGGACAGCACCCTCTATCAACCAGCCTCCACTGAATTTCCCCCCGCATATTTGCCCCAAATGTGAGTTTTTCCCCTAGCGTGGACAGCAAAAGACTCTCCTAATCAGGTCTTTGCCAATCAGATTTCGGCCATGTTTGTTTCGGAACGGATACAGATCAGATCTTCAGTGGCGGAGACAGCGAGCTTTTAGACCTTATCAGTGTTTGGGGAAAAACAGTGATAAATTTTAAACACACAACTGTTTGTCATCCCTGAAGAACTCGCAAATAAAACTGAAAACACTCGGATCTCTCAGCTCCACGTTGGCTATCGACCTTTCCCTTCTGTTCACATCTTTCATTGTTCACTTTGCAGTCTGTGATGGGTCACTTTTTTAAATAATGTCAACGGCTACTTGGAAATGAAGACTCGGACAGAGGCCGCCTGGCCTGCAGCGTGCACGTAGGGATATTTCAGACTGTCCTGTCCCCCAAAACTGTCCTAAATTATATTCAGGGCTTTCATGTAGCTTTTTGCTCTTCGTCATATCTGTTCTTTGGTTTATTGGGAAAAACCAGTGTTTGCTGTGCTCAGAATGTTGTCAGCTCTCACCACACACACACACACACACACACACACACACACACACACACACACACACACACACACACAGTGAAATTAGCCACTTTGATAATTAGCTGCTAGCTTCCACCCCGTTAGTTCGGTAACATAACGGCCTTTATCTCCCAAGAATATTCTCGTAGCAGGCACTCCTAAATTGGATTTTCATATTAAACAATAAAAGTTGTAAATTCTGATGGTATTTTGGCTCATGCTGGCCATTAGCATTCTGGAGATAATGGATCAGCATTAATTAGTGGCCTCTCGGCCGCTGATGGAGGATTGGCCCCGGAGCCGGCCTGCCTGTACCTGTCCAATCTCTCACGCCATGATGGGAAATTGAATCTTCTTTTTCAGCTCAGGTGAAAATGTCTCCATTCATATGCAAATCGCTCTCTGGAGATATGAATTCCGCCTGACTCGCCGCTGTAAAATGCTCCTCTCCTCTCCTCCTTCCTTTTTCCAATACATTGACTTGCAAATTTACCCAATGAATATATGAATGAATCCTTTTGAAAAGCCATCATTCTTCTCCGATGACCAGCTCTGACTGATATCCATTGAGCAGGGCTTACAGGCTGACTGACAGGCTAAGAACTGCACGCCACAAAGTCTCCACGTGCCCCAAACTTGAAAAATAAATATTTATGTAGTTTCATCTTCACAGCATAATCGGAAAAAACCCCTGATATTAGCGCATTCAGGACGGCCGGGGATTGTAGGAACATATTTGACTTGCTCGTTAACCGTGGTTACAGAAACGCAAAGGTTCGGGGAGGCTCCAAGCTGAGCCGGAGTAGCCACGAAGCAGCCGGGGCCAGAACAATAGGCTTTCTCACCTGAGTGGGAGAATGTCCGACTGAGTAAAGTATTAAGATGCACTCTGACTCTATACCCATAAGGATATACTGAGCTAGAGAAAACCGAAATCTGCCTAGCAACTAAATTATGGTATCATGATGCCCCCAAACTAAACTCATTTACAAACTAATAATAGCACAAACAAAATGTTCTGAGTATTCGTTTTGCAGCTAATTGTGATTTAAAGTTACCAAAGCCAGCATCTCTTTAGTGGGGCAGAATAAATCGGTTGTGATTTGTATCCAAATTGGCAGGCAACGGGCTGCTAATTAGCGAGCCCCATTATGAATATAGAGAATTTCTCCATGTTATTGTGGGGCAGTTGGAACGACGTTTCTCCCCATATCCAGGTATTCACGTGCAAAGACGCAGATGACTGTGACAGTTTCAGCGCAGATGAAAATAGTGGAACATTGATGGTGTTTCTGATGCTTTCAAGAGCGACTCCTACAGTAATTTCAAAAACAGGTCAAATGAGCCCCAAGAGCCACTGTTCACTCTACAGCCCGCATGAAAAATTCAAAGAATAAGAGCGAAGGACTTTGAAGGATGATGCTTAATGAAGCCTCTTACTGAGAACATGCATACGTCCATGTAAATCGCCGTATTATTAGCAGGAGGTTTCATTCATTTCCCACCCTCCCTTTCAGTGTTCAATGACCAGATGCTCAATTTAAATAGATGATCCTTCACACTGAAAATGCTGTTTCCTCCAGTAAAACCAGAGCGATGGCGACGTGTGCAGGGGATATCTTTTTTTTTTTTTATTATTACTCTTCTCAGAAGCAATTTCAAATGAACAGATCACTTCTCAGGGTAAATTGTCTGTTCTTGTAACAGAAAATAAATGTTAAAGTTATAGTTGTAGCCCAAATGGGCTTTAAATAGAAAAAAAAAAAAAGGACTTGTAATTACCTGTCAGTGCACCAGCAGTTTAAATACTACATTCCGCCGTGCACGTCCACAGCAGCTGCAGGGGCTGGAGCCTTGCAGCAGGGTCACAGAGCACAGGAAAACCCAGGATGCATTATTGACGGGTCTCTGCGGGACAGCAAACACAACGCGGACATTAAAGACCGGCCAGAGAGCGCCGCCTCGTCCCAGTTTACAGCAACAGGATGGAAACACGGACGCTCAAATGCATCATTTGCAGCTTTTTAGATGTTGTGTTTGAGCAGGACTGCGACATATATCCAGATGGTGGAAACAGCTGGAGATTCAAGTCTGACTTGGTGATTTTTAATAACATGGGGGGGAAAAAAAGAAAAAGAAAAAAGCAAAACCTAAAAACTATTACAGCTCAGTTGCGTAACAGCAAAATGACTCGGACGAAGTGATTAAGTAACAATTTTGACCCAATCCCGTCTAAAACCAGAACATAAACCTCATTATTCCGGTCCCAACAACTCAAATATCCAGCCTCTGCGGAAGCGGCTCTGCTGTTTGTTCTTCAAGAGACATTAACTCAAACGTTCACATGCAAACAAGCCAGGCCACTGAAAGTAATGAGAGCAGGGAAGAGAGGGAGTGTTTACATGCAGAGGTGTGGAATCTATGCTGACTCCTCACCTCGGTGCAGGACCGTGCCGGCACGCTGCAAGTGGGTTGTGACCATAACAAAGGACGCTTCCTGCTGTCGTCCCCGGCTGGAAACGTTGTGTTTACGTTCATGAATTCCCCTGTGGATGTGCGTGGAAGCTGTGTAACTGTCTACGACTGCACCTTTACCAGGCGTGACACAAAGTCTCCTCCCCACATCGGGTTACAATTCCTTTGCTCTTTTCCAGGAAGTTCAATTTTTTTTTTTAATTATCTTTATTTAAGAATGCTGGTGGCCTTCATGTCAACATCTGTGGATCTAAAGGAACGAGCAGGGACTAAACGCCATCACTTCCTGGGTCCATAATTGAAAATAACAGTGATCTGCACACGTGTGAGAATCAAAATGATTAGCGGCCACAGCGTTTGAATTAGCATTCACGTGCACAATTATGAACGATTGTGGATTCATTAAGTATTCCAACACTATGAGTCACAGCCTGATGCCGCATTTCTCTCATGTCCTTGAGATGAGGGCTCTTACTGGACGTAGATTAAAGGTCTTTCAGCTGTGCACGTGGTTGACGAGGTAAATAAGCCACTGAAGGAAAAATGAGCCACGGCAGAAGACGCGAGAGCTGAAGCATGATGCATTTAATGACCGCCGTAAGAAAAACGTCCTCCCCTTTCGCCGCTGCTCCTCAACAAAAGGAAAGAAACTCGGGATGATTAAATAATGAGGCCATTTGTCGCGGGGAGCGGACGTGTGTTTTCAAACGCCGTTCGTCAGCGCGGCCTCCTGTGTCAGCACAGATGTAGGCCACGCGCCTCGCCACCTGCTGAAAGATGCTTTGGGCCGTTTGGAGGACAGGTGGACAACCTGAGCGCTTGCATGTTACTCTAGCGCTGTCCGAAATAGTGCCACTTGACGGTGCTGATGTTTCCCAGCGTGAAGAAAACTCAATTATACGCCTAAAAATCGCAGCAGTGCTGAGAGCGGCTCTGTGTCCATCTGTTGATTCAAGTATTCAAACACGTCGAGTTTCATTGTCAATCTTTTCCTTGTCAGCCTGTCTGAAACTCATTTCTGCCATTTATCGTGATCTAAGCGGCAGTCAGCACTCACTGCCCCTCCTTTTCGCTCCAGTTTTTGACCTCTGTTATGCATATTTATCCTCTGCTTTTCTGCACACACACACACACACACACACACACACACACGCTAAAACTGGGCCAGTTTGGAGGTCGGTCAGGCTGTAAAGGTGTAATTCTAATAATAACACTGCATCACTGAGTCCCTGTTCTACTTTTGGGAAATTTGAATTTTGTACATTTTAAGTTTGAGTATAAAAGAACTTTTAAAAAGTTTTTTTATTAATTTATTTTTCCTCATCTTAATATGATAAATGAGGTTGATCTTGATGTGTCCTTAAAAATGTCTTCTTTTGTCTGCAAGAAGTGTTAAATCCCTGTTAATTTTTATTTTTATTATTATTATTATTATGGTTCTGAAAATAGAAAGGTCTGTACAGTTAACTAACACTCACTCTCTCTCTCTCTCTTTTCCTTCCTTTCTACCCCCTCTCTTTGCTTGTTGCAGGTATGCATCGTCCAGAAAAGGGACACGGAGAAGATGTACGCCATGAAGTACATGAACAAACAGCAGTGCATAGAGAGAGATGAGGTCCGAAACGTCTTTAGAGAGCTTGAGATCCTTCAGGAAATTGAACATGTGTTTTTAGTAAATCTCTGGTGACTATCCTCTGTTTTTACACTTTTGATGTCGTCTGCTCTGCATGTTGCGCCGCTGCTCTGTCTGTCTGTGCGTACAGTGTTGACCTCGGAGATGCTCGGCGGGAGAGTGCATGCTCAGTCTAAATGTGGCGCAGCCCGAAAATAGACATGCTCTTTGTGCACTTTGCTTCCCTTTTTTTTTTTTTTTTTTTTTTTTTTT
>BJFM01002603.1:24782-40024 GCA_016586285.1 Arothron firmamentum
GGTGTGGTTCCTCTGGTGAAGGTGATTGGTGTGGTTCCTCTGGTGAAGGTGATTGGTTTGGTTCCTCTGGTGAAGGTGATTAATGTGGTTCCTCTGGTGAAGGTGATTGGTTTGGTTCCTCTGGTGAAGGTGATTGGTTTGGTTTCTCTGGTGAAGGTGATTGGTGTGGTTCCTCTGGTGAAGGTGATTGTTGTGGTTCCTCTGGTGAAGGTGATTGGTTTGGTTCCTCTGGTGAAGGTGATTGGTTTGGTTCCTCTGGTGAAGGTGATTAGTGTGGTTCCTCTGGTGAAGGTGATTAATGTGGTTCCTCTGGTGAAGGTGATTGGTTTGGTTCCTCTGGTGAAGGTGATTAATGTGGTTCCTCTGGTGAAGGTGATTGGTTTGGTTCATCTGGTGAAGGTGATTGGTTTGGTTTCTCTGGTGAAGGTGATTGGTTTGGTTCCTCTGGTGAAGGTAATTGGTGTGGTTCCTCTGGTGAAGGTGATTGGTTTGGTTCCTCTGATGAAGGTGATTGGTTTGGTTCATCTGGTGAAGGTGATTGGTTTGGTTCCTCTGGTGAAGGTGATTGGTTTGGTTCCTCTGGTGAAGGTGATTGGTTTGGTTCATCTGGTGAAGGTGATTGGTTTGGTTTCTCTGGTGAAGGTGATTGGTGTGATTCTTCTGTACTTGGAGTATCTGATCCAGATTGAATGCTGCAATTATTTATTGGCACCATAAACTCAAAGCTTCTTTCTATTTAGAATAGAATAGAATGCTTTTATTGTCATTGCGTGGTACAACGAAATTGTGGTGCAGCTCCAGTTCAACAGTGCAACAAGTTATAAATACAGTATAAACATATTCACAGTATAAAACCTACAGCATCTAAGTATAAAACCTATTCACAGTATAATAAAACCTATTTACAGTATAAAAACCTATCTACAGTATGGGCCTATAGTGTAGAGCCCAAGATGCTATAAAACCCAAAACAGTTGTGCAAATTGGCAACAGTGAGTGCAAAAAGGTAGAAATGGTGCAGAAAGGCAGATTGCATACAAGTTGTGTGTAGCAGCATTGGGGTAAAGTGACTAGTGCCTTATTTGGAGTTCACTGCGGTGATGGCTCGAAGGAAGAAGGGGTCCCAGAGTCTCTTTGTTCTGGTCCTGATGGACCGGTAGCGCCTGCCGGAGGGTAGCAGGTCGAAGGGATGGTGGGCGGGGTGGGTACTGTCCCCTGTGATTGCCTCAGCTCTTCTGAGGCAGCGGGATGCATAGATGTCTGTCAGGGAGCGGAGGGGGCAGCCGATGATCCTCTGTGCCGTCTTGACATTTCATCGCAGATGCACTTTCATTCGGTGTGGACACATTTATATTCTTTGTCCTTTAGCAGGTCCGCTCCAGTGGAACTGAATGACTTCTCTATGCATGTTGCTCTACAGCTGGGTTACTGTGGTTTTGATTTAGGTGAATTTGCTCTATACATTTGTCTCTGTTAGCTATTTTTTCCACTTTTAACTTGAGTTTTTTTTAATTTTATTCATTTTAAAGAAGAATCAAGTATTTATGTGCCTCCCCACCCGCACAGTCACTAACCTGCTGACAAAGAGGATAGCAACATATACGTCAACAAGAAATATGCTGAGGCGGAATTAAACTGCATTAAAAAAAAAAACGCCTCAATTTGTGAGGCTTCCTGCTGCAGTATCTGAGCCTTTTTGATGTCAGGGTCGGTGTCATATCTGTAGAGGTGGTCCAGGCACCCCCTGCTGAGTCACATTTGCAGGATGCTCTGCTGTAGTGTTGCCGCAGCAGACACGCTGCTTTAGACCCTTTCCTCTCAGCTGCGACTCCTCTGACACTGTGATGATGGGACCTTATGATGTTGACGATCATCTAATACGGATCTGCGGTGTAAATTTAGTCCAGGCCTGGTTCAAAGCATGAGATCAAACTCACCACAGGCACGTTTGTGTTGGTCTGTGAAGATGAACATTTTAGTGAAGGAAACAAGCAACACTGCAAACAAAACAGTCCAGACGGAGCAGGCTGACAGAATCTGCTGGGCCCACATGTCCAGTGGAGTTGCGACGAAAGAGCAGTTACAACGGCCATCACAGTCCAAACTGATGACTGCATCCATCAGAAACACATCTGTTGGAGAGGTGATGCACCAGAGAAGGAGGTTTTCGTGTGCTGCAGGCTAACACCAGAGCGTGGTAGATTTTGAGTTTCACTTTGGCCTCAAATGCCACTCTGGCGATAGCCACTTCCATTTTTCCAAAGTCCTGATCCCTTTTATGTGATTTTACATGAATAAATGATGGTGCTCATTTGCGCTTCCATAATTGTTGCCATCCGTCATTTCCAAACGCTGTTGACCTTGCTGTCCACAGCTTTTTGTACTAATGTGCTGAGCACAGCAGGATGTGTCTGTGCTGTCCAGTAAGTAAAAGCTGCATCTCTGCAAACTGCAGATCTGGAGCCACAGATGGCTGAAATTAAACTGTTTGAACCATATTCAAAACCTCCCCGTGGCTGCATTTCACAATCAAACAACTATTTATATTCTCTCTCTCACTGTGTGTGTGTGTGTGTGTGTGTGTGTGTGTGTGTGTGTGTGTGTGTGTGTGTGTGTGTGTGTGTGTGTGTGTGTTGGCCAAACTATAGCGTAATGATCAATAATACTGCTCACATGTTGAGAACAACAGTTTGATATACTAATGATTCCACAGCGTATGTTTCCTATACTGTAACTCCTATGTAATGTATAGTTGTTGGGGGGAATAATGATGTGCGTGTCGCAGAAAAAACTGCCCAGGATAGTTTTCAGTACATTATTGAAGATTGTCTTTATAAATATATATAGATATATATTTGTTCAAAGTGTGTCTAATGGGTGTGGCTAACAACTTGAGCAGGGTGGTTTTAAACAGCAGTGAAAACGAAGAGCTTTATTAACGACGTTCTGATTGGTGACGAGGATACAGATCAGATTAGATCATTGACAGTCTTTCAATGGAGGCTTTATTTGCTCTGGTAGTTGGAAAACAACAAACTGACAGATTGACTTTTTGCTAAATTTAGTATCATCAGACTACAATCCAAAACTTTTATAACCTTAAAACTGTCTTATCTCTTTTTGTGAGGCCAGTTGGTTCCAAACCCTTATTTTCATGTTCGTCCACCTCGGCCGCTGTTGTTACCAGAAGTGAGCTCTAAACCCGGACTAATCACTGCGGAGCCCCTGCTCTGCCTCCCTGTAAGTTTTTGAGAGGAGAGTTCTGTACAGTTATTTTTTTGCAACCAAAGGAAGGAGGTCTCTGGTCTCCTAGCAACAGGCGGCTGCCACCGTGCCTGAGGAGGTAAAAATTGGTCCTATGAGGGAAAAAAAGGGAGAGAAAAGTGGCGAATCCCTTTTTACTGTATATCTTCCGTTGTTCTTGATTCTCCTCCCAGGCTGCTTCACTGACTTTCGTCAACACATCAAAACTCTACCATCCAAAATGGTGCAGGATTATTCTAACATTCACTGTGTTATGCGTATGGAGTAAACATGAAGCTTAGGGGCTGAACCTTCGTTTTCCTCACCACTCCGCCTCTTCCTCCACCTCCTCCACATGCCTCCATCACTTTTTTTTGCAGATGATATCAGCATCAGTGTAGTGTTGCACAGCTACGAAGAACAAATGGCTCCTGTGGGGAAACTAGCTGCTCTCAATGGACCGGCGTGTTTTTCCACACCGCCGTGACGTGCGGCATAATTAAATAAGCTATGTGCGCTATGCTAATTGCCTGTGGAGGGCTTGGAAGAAATGGGCATTGGTGCACGTGTGCGTGTCCGCGTGTATATGTAAATGTAATTGTTGTATGGGTGCCCATAGGCGTGTTGCAGAGAAACCTGTGGTGCTCCAGGCGGCCCGCTGGTTCTCATGCATTCCAGCAGCGTCTGAAATGCAGAGTGGGAATTTTCTGCCTCTCGCGCAAAACACGTTACACCAGCGTGCATCTTCTTTCCTCCACCTGCTATTTGCACATACTGCACATATGAAGCCAGGCTATTCCTACTTTCCCAATATATTCCAAGAGGAATAAATGCATATTAGTGTCTTACCGATTTACCTTCAGATAAAGACAATAATGTTTTAAGATTGTGTTGATGCAGTAAAAACAATGTTTTTTGACATGTATTTCTTTCTGTCCTCTCTAGGGACGTCAAGCCAGACAATATCCTGTTGGACGAGCGAGGTAAAGGCGTAAAGCTCTTACTTTATCTGTTTTAGTCTTACATGAACCTTTTTTAAGTAAAGGAGTACCACAAGGGTCTGCACTCGGTCCATGTTTGTTTGAGGTCCACATCAACCATAATGTTACTGTATCAAATCTCTAATATCTATTATTGTGCAGATGATTCCCTTCACTTGTACATGACCAAATCACAAATGAGCTGTGTCTTATTTGAGAATGCTACTCGTTTAATGATAAACAGAGCAGATACGTAGGACTAGTTAACTCCCAGTTCTAAGTAGCTAACCAGTGTTTTTCTACTAAAAAGGTGTGTTTGTATATAAACAGTTTTCTTTATTTTTATATCTAAAAATGAAGGGTTTATTCAGTCATCAGAGTTTTAAAGTGTGCCGGTTACATAAAGCTGCAGTTTGAATGTGTCCCGAACAACATTAATGCATCAGTGACATTCCTGGGGGTCTTTTCTGACACAACATAATGGGGGCTATAATGAGACCTCCTTGGACAGGTTGAAGGGCGCAGCATTTGAATATTCCATTTATTATTCATTCTGTCATTTCCTTTTTGTTGTTTTAGGTCATGCACACCTGACAGATTTCAATATAGCGACCATCATAAAGGATGGCGAGAGGGCCACGGCGTTAGCAGGAACCAAGCCCTACATGGGTATTGTTGTTTTCACACTAAAAATCACCTCATTACATTTATCCTGTGTTTTGTATCATTTAGTAACAGCAGGAAGTGCTGTAAAAGGTTATTGTGTTTCCTTGAATGGTTCCTTTCCTCTGCTTTAAGCCCCAGAGATCTTCCAGTCTTTTGTAAATGGTGGAACTGGTTATGCTTTTGAAGTGGACTGGTGGTCGCTGGGGGTGACGGTCTTTGAGGTTCTTCGTGGATGGGTGAGTGAGAAAGACCTGCTTCCATTCATCCGCCTTCACTCCCTGATCCTTCCGTGTTCTCCGCCCTGCAGAGGCCCTATGATATCCATGCCAGCAACTCGGTGGAGTCTCTGATTCAGCTCTTCAGCACCATCAGTGTCCAGTACAGCCCGGCCTGGCCGAAAGACCTGGTTTCCCTCCTGAGGAAGGTGAGATCAGCGTCATTGTCTGTTGTCAGAATCATTTGTGTTGGTGTGGATGCCGTCGTCTCTGGCAGAGCCGAAGCGATATCGATTCATCATTTGGTGTAAAAATAACACGGCTGTCGTTACTACGGTGAGACATCCATCCATCTTGTCCATCATCCAACCTTCTATCCACTTACAGTTCAGACATGAGTAAAAAAACAAGTCAGATGACGCGTAAGGATTAAATGAGCTCCACGCTGCGTTGCTGCTGCTGCGGTCAAAATCTGTCTCCTCGTGATCAGGCGGCATGAAGAAGCGTTGCCTTGTTAACTGCGGTATTTTTTGGCAGAGCCAGAGTGCCAGCATGAGTGCATGCATGTGTTGAGTGTTCTGGACGGAGGTACGGTTTCTTCCGCCTGGCTGCTGATCGATTACTGTGTCTGAACTCCAGCGAGACAGACTTAATCTGCCCTGCAGGACAGAACTGATTCAACCCGGGACCAGCAGAAGCGAATAAAATGCAGGATATTTTTTTTATATATTATATTTACTTTGAGAGAAAATAGATAGTTATGTATAAAACAGTAACAATGATACATAATTTTGGCCTTTTATTGTTCTCTAAAAAGTTATCTTTGATGAGAGCAACAGCTGTAATTCTGCTGGTCTGATCAGTACTGCCCCCTGTTGGCTGCTTTAGTCCTGACAGATTACAGGCAAAATGATTGATCTGATTAACTAATTCCATTAAACACCATCTGTATCAACAGCCTCAAAGGCACCCTGAAAACACACAAACATAATAAGATGAATAATATAAAATAACAGTAAAATATGTACATTATTCGCATGACATTACAATCAACAACTGTGGGGTTTTTTTTAAGTTTAAAGTCAATATACTGGCATATGACCACATTGGTGGTCAATACCCACAATACCTGTTTTCTTTTTGATAAATTTAGTTTTTAAAAAGGTGCAGTGTTATTTGAATTAGTTATTATCTTTGCATACTATCATTAATATTACTATGACTACTACTGACAGTAAGAGGAAGAAGAAGAAGAAGAAAAAGAAAAAGATTTACATATTTTTTATTTTTTTTTGCACAGGACAAAGGCCTGGTTTTCATCCCTCTCAATCACAATGTTTGCCGTGCTAAATATATGTTTTAAATTTAGTTTTGATGCTCAGTTAAAAATGTCCAACATGTTAAATGTTCCGTACAATGTGGTAAAGCCTTTGCAGCACCAGAGAAGCGTGCTTTCTCTTTGCTGCTGCTGGTTGCGTTTCAATGAAAACAAGCAGCAGTAACATTCACCCGCTCAACTACAACAGAGATACAGATTAAAAGGTGAAGCGTTTGATTGATCAGTATGAATCAGATTTAAGAAGAACGAGGCAAAGATGGACGAAGTGATCCACTTTTTCACTCATGTACTTTGTAGCTGTGACTGTAAGTGAGGAGAGCAGTTGTGAGGGTGATAGTGTCACCCCAAGGGTAACATGGTTGTGTGTGTGTGTGTGTGTGTGTGTGTGTGTGTTCCTTCCTCCCAGCTCCTGACGGTGAACCCAGAACATCGCTTCTCCAGCCTGTCTGACATGCAGACTTCTCCCTACCTCGCTGACATCAACTGGGACACCGTCTACGAGAAGAAGATGGAGGCTGGATTTGTTCCCAATGTCAGTGGGAAGAAGCCGCATGCTGTGTTCACACACACACACACACACACACACACACATCATCGCCTCTTTAAAGCTCACAAAACTTCCTTCCTGCAGTTCCTGTAATGCAGGAGAAGCAGATGACATTAGAATTTAGAAACATAACTTCGTTTCCTGATTTGTGTGCGTGTTCATGAATGCAACGGTCTGCAAGGTTAGCATCCCAACTACAAATCACGCTGTTATTCTGGCTGTTTAAAGTTGTTGCCTGGCAACATACCAGCGTCATAGTAGTTGCAGGTGTTTTCGTTTGCATCGGTGGCTACAGCGCAGCTGATTCATGACCTTGTTTGTGGTCTCCCTCCTACAGAAAGGTCGCCTGCACTGTGACCCCACGTTTGAGCTGGAGGAGATGATCCTGGAGTCGCGACCCCTCCACAAGAAGAAGAAGAGGTTGGCGAAGAACAGGTCCCGAGACAACAGCAAGGATTCACAGTCGGTGAGAGCGGTGGCCTGCGCTCGTTTCTCGTCTACGTGACGCTTCTGAGCCAAAGGTGTTTGATTTCCATGGTGAACAAGTCCGTGATGTCACAGGAGTTCTGAGTTGTGTAACAGCGCATCATGACGTGTCGTTACACAGATAAATACAGACAATTAGGGCTGTCACGAGTAGGAATTTCCGATTGACGAATATATTGTCTATATTTTTCCTTTTTATATTCTACTATCATAGCATAATGAGCTTTAATAATACATATTTTGTACTGTCCTGTACACCTTAATGAATAAGAGCAATTTACTGACTTTTTAAACACAAAGAAATAGTTGGCATATTGCTGTGGATGGTGGGTATGTAGATGTTTCAGATTTGTTGCGTTAGCCCTTTTGACTGGAGCTTTTTTATGGCAAATTTTCCGGATGGCCTCCTCCACGTTACTGGTTTCTCTTTTATCGTTAGGCTTAAAACAAAATGCACCCACAGCAGAGCCGTGGGACGTGGCTTTGGAACCAGAACCTCCCCTTCCTCCATGTTGTCATTATCCTAACCAGCATATTATCCTAGCCAGAGAATATTATCCCAGCCACAGCATATTATCCTATCCATCGCATATTATCCTAGCCACAGCTCGTTGCCGATCCGATCAAGACGAGAGGTAAACAACATGTGACTGCGACGGTGACGCTGCTGCTGCTGCTGCTGGTGCAATACGATGATGTTGCACTCAGATTCATAGCTATTTTATGCAACTTTATGGATCAAATAATGAATTAACAGTAATTGTGAATATGAAAAATAACCGCGATTGAGGAATATTGTGATATTCGTGGCTGATAATTGTGTCTGATAATGAAAGTTTTTATCCTTGAATAAGAAACCAAACCATTCATCACCACCTGGAGCCATAATAAGCTGCCAACAGGTGTTTTCACTCTGTTGAAACCTTGTTTTATTATTATTATTTGTAGGCAAGCAGAGCAGTCCTCTCTGTTTGTCCTCCTTCTGCTTGAAGGCTGGTCAGTGGAGGGTTCTCGTCTTAAACCAAACAGCAAACCGCGACACATTCAGCCCAGAAAGTTTGGTGAGAAGAAATGACTCCTCAAGTTTGATGACGACAAAAGCTGCAGCTGGCCTGAGATCAGCAGCTCCCGTCTCATTTGCGATAGAGGAGATGTGTTTATGAGACACAGCCGCACTCTGTCGCCATGACATCATTAACGTCAGTCGCGCGCACGTGTGTGTGTGTGTGTGTGTGTGTGTGTGTGTGTGTGTGTGTGTGTGTGTGTCAGCAGTGTGAACCTCAAACAATAGCGTCTTATGAGACTGTGTGAGGGTGTGTGTGTATGTGTGATGTGTTATTACCAAGATGATTAAATTATGAAGTCTTCTCTGCTGTTGTCATGGCCTCAAGTGCTTCCGGATATATGAGCTTCTATTTTTGTCTCGGGCCAAACATCCAATTTGAGGAGGCTCACAAACAATTCATGAAAGAGCACCAAGCAGCGGAGGACGAGAAAATGGGAGGATCAGGGAAACACTCGGGACGGAGATGTGTTGCTGCCTTAGCATTCAGTCAAGAAGATAGCAACAATGATAATGTTAATAAAGATGATGATGATGATGATGATGATGATGATGATGATGATGATGATGTGTGCCGACTGCAGGAGAATGATTACCTACAGGAGTGCCTTGACGTGCTGCAGCAGGAATTCATGATCTTTAACCGTGAGAGGTGAGGACTGTTCCACCACACTTTTACTCCACATTTCTTTTCTCTTTTTGCCTTTTTCAGCTTGTTCTTGTTTGCTTTTCCCCGACACCCTTCTCCTCCTGTTGGGTGCCACATATCCTTCACAAAACAGTAAATTAATAACAATCAAAATAACAAAAAATAATATGAAGACAGGATGAATATTAAAAAAAACACATGTAGCCCTTCTCTCCCAGTATAACCAGTCCAATTGGACCTTCTGATCTAATATATCCCATCCAGTTTTTTTTGTCATATAATTAATATACAGTGTGTGCTTCTAAAGATAGAATAAATTTTCCTTTTTTTGTACCTTTAATGTGTGTAGCTTACAAAAGACTGAAAAACTAAAGTTATACTATATGACATCATTCTATTCTATTCTATTCTAATCAATTCTCTTCTCTTCTATTCTATTCTGTTCTTCTCGATGTTGCAGGTTGAAGCGGCGTCAGGAGGAGGGCCAGTCAGAGGCTGCCTGTGAAGATGCTAATGGCGACAGGGAGGAAGAGGCTGAAGCTGCAGCCACGGACGAAGACGCCCCAGAACCAGAGCCGGAACCCGACCCAGAGCCCGAGTCCTCCTCCAAGCTGAGCATGTGTGGTTCCGTCTGCTCGTCGCCCGGCAGCTGCTGAGGTCATGTGGTACCCCAGTCAGGATCCCAGGTCCCTCTGGCTGGCTGCTGCCCTGGCAACAGATACGCCTCTTTCTTCTGTTTGTAGCCCAGAACAGGAGGAAAACACACACTGCGGATGGGATGCAGGACCTGAAATGGTTCCCACCATTTCCTCTTCTTTTTCTTTTCATTTCTTTTCTATCCGTAGCATACTTCTGGTCGGAGTAAAGCGTATTTGCAGAGCGTTCCTGTACCTTAGATTCAACTCTAACTTCTATGCAATGTTGTAGTTCAGCATGAAAAAGCCAGGAGTCACAGTTGGAGGGGCTCGCTTGCCTTCACATCCGCCTTCCCGATAAAGACAACTGAATAATTCAGACAGAGCGGCTCTCGTACGGTGTCACGCAGCCTTTATTCCTCTGCTCCTCCTCTCTTCCTTCCCTTCAGCGCTTCATTCGGGCACATTGTAGTTGACGGATTAGAACCCTGATCGGGCGCAACGCGTGAACGCAAACGACGGCGCGGAAATGAAGCTGAAATGTTTGTCTTTTCCCCCAAAGCCCAGAAACTGGTGTGGAATCGGCGTCGGGACCTTTCCATGTCGGCCAAACTCGGCGTCCTAACGTGTTTTCGTTTGCTTTTTGCACATTTAGAGTATTCCTACGGTCAGGTTGATCTCAGTGTAGCGAGCGTTCCGCAGGGTGTTACGCCGCCGCGACTCATTGGTGCAGCCGGAGCGGAAGCGTTCTCTCCGTCGCGGCGTCCGTTGCTACGTGAACTCGTCCCCAGAGCTCCCTGCTGGGCCGTCCTTCCTCGCGTGGCCTGTCGGCAGCGTGTAGACGAGCTTCCCTCGCGGCGACGCGTTCAAGTCACTCCCAGTCGGAGCTCCTGGGAACACGTAGCAAAAGCCCACCGGACATTAAAATCCAAATCCGTGTAAATAGCATCCAGCGTGGGTTAATAAACGCACCACAGTTTTATGTGGGACGGGGGGATGGGGGGGGACGGGGGGGCTTCGACACGAATGGTAAAGGAAGAGCTGTGTGAAGCTTCGGAAGGCCTCAGCGAGCGCTTCTTTCCAAGTGTGCGGGCACAACTTGTAGGTGAAACAGGCCAAAGCTTTTTCTACCATTTGCATCATCATTCCTAAGGAAGTGGGTGCGTCAGTGTTTGTCTTGTTTTTTTGTTTCCCCCCCCCCACTCCAATCATCCAGTCACCCTTCTCACCGCAGCGGAAACTCCCGCCGTTTGCGTTCATATTGTGAGTATCTTTGAAGTACCTATTTGAGGTGTGTTGGTTGGGTGTCACGCCGAGGCGCATTCGCACCTCAAAGCAGTTCAAAAATGATTTAAGGGAGCAGATTGAAATAGCCTCACCTAGCAACACAAAAGAGAAAAATAAGAATAGATGCAAGTTCTTAAAAGCCGAGCGGTTCGTCTGCACTGATCTTTAAAAGCATTTGCTCATAAATGATAAAGATTCCATGCGATAGCAGTAGTTACAGTAAACAAGGAGCTAATTCATCTTTGAGATTGTCTGTTTTCTTGTTTTTTTTTTTAATAAAAGACATGTCGAAAATATAACAAGTCTGTCAGAATATGTCAGAGAAATTTCTCCTGGAAACACTCCCAGAGTCCTGTTGGCAGGAAAACACGGATTCCTGCTCAGTTATTTCACAGAGTATTTCAGGAAGGAGCTATAAGGTCGTCACCGGTGACCCTGGCGGCTGAGAGTAAACACGCCAGCATATTAGCATCTGAGCAGCACTGTCGGCGTTTATAGCGTCGCCGTGCCACAGCCGTATGCTTCCAGCCCCGAGGACGCTTTTTTTTATCGCTGCTGCTTTAAGATTAAACCGCAAATACGGCAGTTCTGGTCAGAGAGACGGTTGGTCCCAGAATCGAGTCTAGAACGGTAGGATCAGGTTGTGGGGTTGGATCTCTATATCGAGCAGCCGGGGGACAGTTTCTGAAAACGAGATGTTTCTGTTGAGCTCTTTTTTTGTGCTTTTATAATTAAAGTGACCGGAGACACAAACACCAGGATGGTAGAGACAGATTTCCTCATCCATCAGATTGGTTTGTTATGGAATCTCTTGCTCTTGGGGGGGCCAGTCTTCCTCCCAGTTAGGACCACAGCAGTTGTTTCTTTCCACCAGTCTGCAACAGCTCAGGGGTTTTTGGTTTTAACGTCGCATTAGCGCCCCTGCTGGCAGAACCTCTGCATTAACATAGACGCGCGCTCCGTGCATTGCGGGTTAATGTTGCGTGACGTTGTGTTGTTGCGTGACGTCTCCAAATTTAAGTGCAAACAGGAAGTTCCAGGCATGTAGAATAGAAAGTATTTTGCGCGCTCTGAGTGCGGCTTTCCAATCAAAACCGTATCCTGGTGTTTCTTAGAAAGCGTTTATTATTGTCTGGGTCTGGGTCTGCAGCTTCTAATGGATATTTTCCCCATTGCTGCCCCTTTAACCCTTTGAATCATTAACTAAATCACCTGCTGCTTTTTCTGGAAACTCGGCAGGCTGCTAAAACCAAGTCCAGGTTGTCATATTATGCACAACCACTCAATGGTATTTTATAAAACATCCCTTTTTAGCTCATCGCGCTCTGGGTAAAATACGTTCCTTTGATTTTGGACCTAATTCACTCTAAACATGCAGTACGATTACACAAAGAGGTTTCTTTGTAGATGGCGTTGCTTCTGCCAAAATGTACGGTGAACAATGAGCATTATTAATGTTTTCAGCCCCTGTACTTTTTGCATGAATCTTTACGGCTTCTTTTTGCTAAAGCCTGGAGCTTGAGCCCTGCTGGCTGACGTGCATGTACGAGCATTTGGTAACGATAGCATACCTCAGTGCTTCTCTGGTAATAAAGATAACTATGAAATACTGAGTGCAACCGGCTTGCGTAAATGTTTCTGGACAGTGTGATTTGTAAACTTTAAACTGTAAAAATCATTGTAAAATTCCAGTGTTACTCCAGTGTTATATGACCAGCATGATATTATTAGCCTATAGACTGTCTTAATAACTATGGTCAGTATTCAGGCCCTGATTGGCTGAGTTAATTGAGCTATGTGATCCTCTTTAGTGTTGCATTCTTATCTGTTCCTTTTTGGACGCGATGCAGGTTTTCCCACTTCATTCCCTGAAGAATTTACGGCGTTATTCAAACTCAGAGAGGGATTCAAGTCTACAACCACCAGAACCAACACCAGTCCGATGCAGCTGGTATTTATATCATGGCGAGAGCTAATTCAACTGTTTGCTGACTGTGCTGACTGCTGATGGTTTATGGGTTACTCTTTTGGGTGCTGTTAAGTGTTACCTCATAAAATCCTTGTGCTAATGTTTGACCAGCATGCAGTGTTGTCCTCTATTCAACCTTTTTGTTTTTGTTGTTGTTGTCGTTGATGGATGCTCTCATGGTTTACCACACTGTAGATGTCTTAAATCTGTGCATACAGTTTGAAATTCAGTGCCCGGCCGAGGAAGAAGTAAGCCTGAAGAAGAAAATGTGCTTTTTTTTTCCCCCTTTGTGATTTCTTTTTTCTTTTTTTTTTCATGATGTTGTTGTGCTGCAGGATTTCTATGAACCAGTGAAAAGACTTGTTACTGTACCAACTGGAATTGCTCCATGTGTTTAAAAATGCTGCTTTAACTGCTTTGATAAAGAAATAAATCTCCTTCCAATAATGTAGCACCTGAGTGTGGTCTGTTTGGCTGGAATTACAACGACAACAAAATAATACATGACGCAGAGGAAAGATCAATGTTAATTTGCATATTTTAGAATGATGAGATAAATTATGGAACTGTTGCTTTCAGAGGAGGACTCAAGATTTATGTTTTTAATACTGTATTTAATACTTGCACAACTTGTGTTTATATTTTAGCTGATCAACAGCTGATATAAAGCAAAAACTAGGTTCAAGCTCTGGTGCCACACACATTTAATAATCCTCCACGGTTAGATTTGTAGGCAACTGGGCTTAAAAAGGTTGATCTTGAAGACGTTTCGCCTTCTCTCCAGAAGGCTTCTTCAGTTCTAAACTAGTTGGCAGCAGAGCTTGAAAATATAGCCCTTCTGGGCCATTAGCATGCTAATGACCTGGCTGGTCACCTGAGAGTCGTTGGCAGGGTCGCTGACAGGGTCGTTGACCTACTTAATAATCCTCATTCTCTAATTTGTCTTTCTCTTCAGAAAGTTTGCAGGTCAGAAAACTTAAATTTAACAAGCATATTTTTATTCTGACTAATCATAACTTGATCTTGATTAAATAATCATGATTTATGCTGGAAAATGCCACAAAACAAGTCAAATGCTTTCGGACTGTTTTAATAAAAACATTCATTTTGGATGCATTTGGTGAATAATACAGACTTTTACGCTAAAGTGTTGCACAGACATTGAAAATGATTCAGGCACTCATGAGGCCCTCCTCCAGGAAGGAATGGACCACCCGCCTTGGTTCTTCCACGACAACGTCCACAGTTGTCTCTCCTGGTTTGGTCAATAGGGGGCGTCGCTTTGGGGCCTCGATGGCCTCCAGAAGAGAGGCCAGTTCAGCCTCGAGAGCCCCCACAGTGTCCTCCACTTTCTGCTGAGACACAGGGACGCGGTCACGCATGAATAATGCATTTGTCCTGAAAAAGTCACCAACCATCAGGACTAAACCAGCTGCATCAAACCCAGTGGGCTCGTTTGGACCGAACCGATATTTACGTTTGCGTCAGTGACCCTGAATGCGGCAGAGAGAAACTGTCAACATCCCTCCAGGAGCTGAAACGGTGACAAAGCCCAGCCTGAACCATGAAACGCCCTAAAACTGTTCCCCTGAGTTCGGAAGCAGAACCTTTTCCACTAAATCCAGACGGCTGTGGAGGTTTGCATGGTCCTGGCACGCACCTGAACGCACCACGGGAGGACGCTGGTCCAGCTCCGGCCCTGAAAAAAAAACAAGATCTGGAATAGAATCACCGATGACATTTGGTGCAATCTTACATACAAGCTGGTTTATGTTATTATCTTTTGTTTGTTTGTTTGTTTGTTTGTTTGGGAGAATAATAAAGTTTGATTAACACTCACTCATGTCACTGAAATAAAAGAGAACGATGAGGCTCATCGAGAAACACTGTGCTTGTAACATAAAGGATGGTTTGTTTCTTTCTTTCTGTCTTGATCAGATTAATTTGGCGCTGCAGCGGTGCAACAGTCCTCTCCAAATCTCTCTCTCTCTCTCTCTCTCTCTCTCTCTCTCTCTCTCTCGTTTTTGATCGGCTTGTTTTGAGAGGAAAACTGAGCATCAGCCATCATTATAACACCACCGCTGTCAACGGCTGCCATCAAAGGGTGAGTCAGCCAGCAGACTGTGACGTGCATGAGCGCCCCCCCCCCCCCCCCCCCCCCCC
>BJFM01002604.1:5338-18199 GCA_016586285.1 Arothron firmamentum
ACACACACACACACACACACACACGCACACACACACACACACACACACGCACACAAACACACACACACACACACACACACACACACACACACACACACCCACGCCAGGTGTTTCCCAGCATGCATCTCTTACTCACCCGGTTGTCCTTGCCAATGAACTTGAGTATGGGGACTTGCTAGTGCTTGGAGAGCTGGTTCTTTGATGAACACTGTGTTACAGTCTTATCAGAGATGCATCTGAGAAATACTTTATTTGCCTTATTTAATACATTTTTTGAGTGTGTTTGATGCGAAAACTTTGAAAGACTTCAATTAAATCTCATCTCTTGATCCTAATTTTGTTTAATGAATAATTGTAAGCCACAGCAGACTGGGTGAAAGGGAAATTGAAATGACCTGTAGAATACTGTATTTAAACTCTGATTTCTCCAGCAGTGAAGAGCGAAATTCAAGCACACTGAGTGTAGTGATTTTCCTCTGACCTCCAACATTGTGCCACAGGTCTTGAGCCTGAAGCTGAGGTCTGTCTGAGTGCCATTGGAGACGCGCCGGCAAGACAAGTTGGACAGCTAATGCTCCAGTCCTCCAACCAGGTCCTTGGGAACTGACGCAACAATGGCGCTGGGGTCACACTGGACCGGTGCTGCAGAGGAGAGAGGCAGAGGTCAAGGTCCATGACACAACACACACTATGAAGGCTCAGTGAAGCATAAAAGCACCTCACACCTGTGTGACTGGCTGACTTGCATCACCACAGCAGGCAAAAAATGTGACCTCGCTCTCTCTCATTCACCCGCTACAGCTTCTGACATTTGACAGACGCCTATTCAAGAGCTGTAATTTATTGGCTTTAGTTTGGTATCATCCTGTACTGACTGACAGACAAATTTAAAGACAGAGAACGTAGCCCCAAAAGACACTTGTAGACTCAGATTTCATCAATCACTGTGGTTTGCTGAGTTGTCAGCTTCCTCCTCTCTTGGCCAAACTCTAACTGGTATAATTCCTTTCCTGAACTTTCTCCAGACATCACATTGACATCTAAACTTCAGAAAAGGCAGAGACTGCAGCCAAATATGACAAATCAGTTACCCACTAAAGCTTTCAAATTAGTAACTGAATCTATGATGGAGGGCCAGCTCACAGTATAAATATTAAAGCTGCTTAATGGTGCATAAATTGAAGGACAATGGGGGCAGTTTGATCATATAAAACATCCCACTGCTTTTGGCCCACCAAAATCTTACAATAGAATATGAGTCCAAAAATGAGTTACCTATTGCTGGTGACCCAAGCATCCATCCATCCATCCATCATGTAAGCGGAGGCAGCCATACCATACAGCTCTCCTCCACCATTAATAAGAATGTCCAGGTCGTTCTAGACTCCACACTAACTAAGCAAAGCTGCTTGAAGGCCCGGGAGAAGTGCACAACTCATTTATGTTGCAAAGCAGCGCAGAGCCAATGTGTCTTGCCAAGGGTGCACGTGGAGACTGAGGGCTTATCATTAAATTGATTTGTCCACTGTCAAAGTTACACAACGCAAAACGGCCACTTACTGGCAATGTCCCCCCCAGAGCAGGACCTCAGCTTCAAAGCTGGATATTGACGCCAGGAACAGTCGGTATTTAGAGGGTATCATTGGAAAGTTTTTTCATAATATTATATTTAAAGTATTTATATGATACTTAGATGGCTTTAGTCACTTACCTGTGCTAATGAAGTCTGGTAATCCTAAGTTTCCTACATAAATTCATTTCTTAAATCTGAAGAAGCGCACCAATTATTCTGTCAAGTGCTCATGAGTTTAAGAGTCCTCGTGGGCCACTAAATTACATGCAGTTTAATGCGTTTTGGGCAAACGACTTCTGCATGTGTGCGTGCCTTTTCAAATGAATGCGTGCAAGTTTCCCTGAGTCAGCTCTCCTCTGCAGGTCAATTGATTAGCCTCTAAATCTTTTTTTTTTCTTTCGGACACCATTTCACAAACACACACGCACGGACACACACAAACACACACACACACACACACACACACACACACACACACACACACTGCAACACACCCTGACATGCGTGTTTATCTTCTCCCAGCACCAGCCCTCCGGGACAGTTGCACCAGAAGGGCGGAGCAGCCATGACTGCAACCTCCATTGTTGACGTGGCAACCTGTAATCTCTGCATGAGAAAAGAGAGAAATAATTTGGTCCAGATGCTGCGTGACTGTGGAAGACTGGACTCGTGCACCACCAACACCTCTGCAACTGTGTCTGTCTCTGTCCAGCACACTCGCAGTGTCAGGAGCCCTTGGTGTTCACACACACCTCCACACAGCCACCGTTGCTCTTCTCGCATTCATTCACATCTGATGGAAATACACACACAACACCTGGGTACGTATTAAATGTCAGATATTTTTTTTTTTTTTTTTTTTTTAGTGTAATGATTGCAGAAGCAGAGGGGTGGAGCTGCTCTAAATGTAGATGAGCGTGCATAGCTTGGAGGAGGTTGAGAAGCTGAGAGGACGAGTGGTAAAATAAAAAGAGAGCAGTGTAAAAGAGGACAGAGTGTGACAAATTTGGCTGATGCGAACAAGGTTTTCAGTGTACTGGCCAGTTTTAGAAAAGTAGTGAACAGAGTGGCCAGGCACAATTATACTGGCCAACACCTGACTACCGTAACTGTTGTTCTTGATGTTAAATGAGTGTTTTTCTAACACCCACATGAACCCATACACATGTACACTGTGACTGAATTCTCTAATTTTTTTTCCCTATAGAAACCATCATCCATATCATGCAACATGACCTGACCTGTGGCTCTGGCTTACCCATGCATGTTTCAAGGAGTCGTACAATTAGGAAACGTTAACAACATTTATTTTTACAAAACGAATGCAGATGCAGGGGAAGAGAGGGAGAGCGACGGCGTGGCGTTCTGCCTCTTAACAGCGAGCCCAGGCCTCCAACAGGCGCAACTGATATCCAATGATGAGACTCCCTGTGGTCAGTGGTCAGTTTTTGCCATTTTGAGAAAAATACGGCCCACTGCCGGTCCACCCTGACGTTCCACCGGCAGCAGTTGAAGCTGGAGCAGACGAGCAGGGTGACGGTGCCTTCATGGGTCTGAGGGTGGCTGCCGTTTGGCCAGGTTGGAGCGTGGGTGCCACAGTGATTCTCAGGGACGCAGAAGGTGGGCATGGCTTCCATGCGGTACCTTGGTCCACATAGGTGGCTGTTACAGAGAGGCACCCCTGATGACTGGTGGATGGTGTTCCTCCAGACTGATGTAGGCAGGGCAGGGGTCCAGGGCCGGATCATTTACACATCCTCATATTCTCCCATGCACCATCAGGTCAGTCAGCTAACTTGTTTTCATAAAGTACAGATACATTTTAGCACATACTCCATTCTAAGTGAACTAAAAGCGAAAGGGCATCTACGAGAAACAGCCTTATCAAAGTCAGCAATGTCAGCAGGGTAAACAACGTGCAACAATCAATGGTCTCTTCTTTTCGAGCCCTCTCAACAGTGATTAAGAGGCAGATGTGAATATAAAAGGGCCAAAGGGGGAGGTTAGAATCGTTCAGAACCAGCAGGGGTGAAATAAAAGTAGGAGGCTGATGAAATCTGACCAATATACACACCAGCCTGCTGGCACATGTAAACACACTCAATGTCATCTGTGTTTTCAATACAGATTACACTTGTAACATTTGTCATTTATCATACTGTCACCCTCTTAAAATAACTGCCTAAGTCATTTTTTTTCCAGATTTGTCAGGAAACAAAAAACTGAACCGTTTGTTGAATAGGGTTGGGGTTAGGCAATTATAATTAAAGGGTAGAATAGCACGATCTGTTTAACTGTGGATGTAGGCAATTTTAACAGTGGTGGCCAGCATCATGAGGAGATGATTTAGGCAAAAAAAAAAAAAAAAATTGTAAAAAAAATGACTTAGGCAATTATTTTAAGAGGGTGACTATATGGACGGTAAAGTGACTTCACATTTATGTTTTCTGTCAATCTGACCAGCTCCAGTTTCCAATTATGTCAATTTATTGAGTATTCTACTCTCTAAAGTTGAACTCATCTTTTCTTGTAGGAAATGTTAAACACTGTATGAATTCAGCCTTATCTTTGGATCTATGCTTCACAAAAGTGCCACTGACACATCACACAATAAAACATATTCCTCACCTTTTCCTGCAACAGTGAAGCAGAGTGTAAATTAACAAATAAAACATCCTTTTCTCTGCTGGATTAATGGAGTAATTGTCCGTGTTTTGAGAGTGGGAATGTGTAACGACAGGAAGCCATCTTGAAAACAGGAATTCTGTTTGGGCTGAAATTATCTGACCTCATTTATTCTTCTGGTCCCAAAATCTGAAAGGACCGTCCTCCCATTGTTTCAGGTGTCTCACACACACACACACACACACACACTGTCTTTACTGTGGTTCAACAGTGACAGACATGCAAAACAAGCACCGATTTAGTCTGCAGCTGGATGGAATCATGGAACCATTTTTCATTCTCATTACTTGTCACAAACAATGTTTTCCATTTTGTCTGGCTGAAAAAAACATTCATTGTTTACACTAATGTCAGTTTGGCCATTTTGAGGAAAAATATGGCCCACTGTTTAAAGCTTGGTTCATTTCATTACACTGTTTTAATGTTTCATTGGAAAAAAACATTTCAGCGTTTAATTGTGTTAAAATTTAGTGGACAGATTTAGTCTAATGGAGCTATCGCTGTCAGACTGAAAAACAGATTTGGAAATTCATACAGACATTCATTCATCATTTCATTGACCACATGGTCCATCCAAATATGTGTGTGTGTGAGGCAATTTATTCATTCAGTCACTCATTAATCAATATTTCCACCATAAGTCCACCATGAAGATAAAAGAACACTCCAGGAACACAGAGGAGGGCTACTGAAGACAGATATTTACAGATAATGAAAAGTGCTTTTTCGCATTCTGTTCTCTAAGTCCTACCATATTGTTTTTTTCCTATTTCCTTTTCCCATTTTTTCCCTTGGAGAAACATTGGACTATTGTGATGGTGCTGTAGCTATAACAACAGCTAATCAAATCTATCCCAGATAATATATCTCGTACAGGAAGATCTGGAGGTCCAGCCTGGGGGAGGATGTTCAAGACCTTGAACATCTATTTGTAATTATCTGAACAAAACTCAGGTAGACAACTGGCTCCAAAACTGGATAAGGATTTTATTGGTAATTGAATAACATATCTCTTTTATACATATTTCATAAATGATACAAGATTTTACATTTTTTGCCAACATTACAGCATCATATGTCAACAGAAAAAACAGCAGAAAAACAAATCAATCCAAAACAAAACAAAAACAGAGGTCCGAATGGAGTAAAAGATCATTTCGAGCCAATATTGAGTTTCACCCCTTAGGCATTTTAAACATATACTTAATGCAAACAAACTATGCATTCAAAACAGAAACACGCAAAGACAAGAAATCCTAATTAGGAGGGGGAACAAAGGCTGAGAACCAATGAAAATGACAGGAGAGGGGAAGTGTCCTTCATGCACTTAAGACTCTTCCTTCAGACTTAAACTCAGAATGTCCAAAGGTCGAGTTCAGGAGGTCTACTTATTTGTAGGTGCACCGTAGTTGGCTGGTGCTCAGCTCACTGTGGATGAACAGGACGTAAATAAGGTAAAAATGGAGAGTTCAGCAGTCTGTCGGCTGAGAGTAAAGTCAGGTTTTGGTAGGGTGGACGCTAGCGACCCCTTCTATCGCTCCTTTATAACTAAGAATCTCTACGAACGACGTTCTTAAATTAACTTTGCATCTTTTTTAACATTTTGATAAATCATCTTTTAATATTTTCATATAATTTCTCATGTAAACATACATTCATGCAACACCCTCTTTATTATAAAGTTTCCCTATACTTGATATATTTTTGCTTTTAAAAAAGAAATAAAGAAAAAAGGCAATAAATGGTGGATGGTATGATAAAAAGAAGGTGGAGATAATGGCGAGAAGTGTAGAAAAACAGCAGAGGGGAGAGCTGGAGCGCAGACAGCGACCCTTCACTCTCCCACCTCTTACAGTACATCTCCAAGGAAACACCGTTATCACTTTGTGCATGCGTGTCTGGAAAGTGGCGAGCTTAAGCCTGCCATGAAATGGGATGTAGGTGGAATTGATTTTTTTTTTATGCCAGCACTGACAGGGCAAAAGATTCATGAATATGGTGATCTGACATTTGCCCTCTTCTCGCCCGCGCGTCAACATTCCACACAGACGCGTGGCAACACTGACTCTGCACAACAGCGGCAACCCTGGATGACGTGATATGGTTGCATCTCAGGAAATTGCTACTTCCATCCAAAAGGCACCGTTTCCCTTGGAGATCAAACACACAGTGACGGTTTTAGAGCAAAATCCCGCTGCGAGATCTGCGAGACGGAGTTTGGGTTTTTCCCATCTGCATCAGACACAGATCTTGAACTGGTGTAATGTAGTTGTGTCGTTGTGTTTACCCTCTGGAGAGGTGAAGTACAGCAGCTTAGACTGGAAATAAAAAGGCGTTGAGGCATAAATGATTCTGGAGATCAAACCCTGGACAGAAAACCCTACAAACACAACGGAAATTATGGCTTCTATAACCTTCGCAAGAGGGACAGAGATGAGACTTCAGCGAGACGTGGCAAAGAAAGAGTGTTCATTTAAATACAAAATTGCAATAATGCTCCTACACATTCACAAATTTCTACTAAGGGCATACCACAGCATGCAGTCTACCCTGCCTTACCGTCATGGGAGCAGGGGGGGCATCACAACAACAGCGGGAGGAGGCAACTCTCACGTCAGTTCAGGATGAAAAAGGCTTCACTGGATCAGTGCAATGGTGCTTCAAGAGAGCCAATTTTGTTAAAGTAAATTAAACTCATCAGTTGGGGCCAGTTTGCAGAAAGTAGTAACTTTAGATTAGGCTTAGATTTATTAAATTGACAGCTCATTCTTTTATCTGATGTTAATTAGTGATTTTGACAACGATCTCTGCATTTCTGGAGATTATAAAGGTCAAGCATGCGGTTATCTGTGCCGAGCAACCACAGGAAGGGTCCTAATAAGAAGCCATTTTCACCACGCCGCTGCTTTTGTTCCCTGTTCCAATGGCACCTTAAATCCAAGGTCATAAATACAAACGGCGCAATGCTCCGTGTCTGTCGATGTGATGAATTGTGCGTTAGATTGTTGCCGTGGGGTGGGGCCTTCCTTTTCAGGGCCTGTCAAGAGAAGTAAACGAGTTTCTAATGAACTGATCTTTGGAAGAGAGTTCCTCCTCCCACTGCATGGAAACTAGCCACTGGTCGTCAGTTTATTTGATTGTATACATATATTTATATTCTTCTCATAACAAATATACTATGGCTTTCAAAATAAAAAGTGCCAAAATATTTATTTTTTTGGAATAAAAGAACACACAGTGATGTTGTTGTTGGTAGTTCCTCCATGTTTGAGCACACACTGGGCTGCTACAGGACGTCAACAGGAAGAGGAAACGAGGCTCTGCCACACCCAGATCCCGCAGGTCAACACAGACTGCGGACAAAGGTCGCGCTAGGAGGGATGGCTGTCAGTCACTCACTCGAAGGGAACGCGAGGCAGCAGAGTGTTTGGCCGGGGGGAACACAACAGCCTCCGCCCCCAAACCGAGCTGGGGTGACCACATCCGGGTCTTCCTTGTAAACTTGGACAGGCGTGATGGAGAATCCCCCGAGGGCCAATACAGAGCAGCGTGTTGACTGCAGACAGAGTCAGAGAGAGCATCAATCACCCTGCTCTCCTCCTCGCTTTGGGTGTCTATAGGTGTGATAGTTCCCGTTGGCTCCCTCTGGAGTTCCTTGCAGACTTGAGGCATATCCATAAAGTCCAGTTAATTCCACCATCATCATCATCATTGTCCTTTTCGTCATCTTCGCCATCCGTCGGCTCGGAGTTTTTCCAGCTCCTGGTATTCTCCTCATTCTTCTTGGCCTCTGTAGGCGTTTTTACTCGCAATTCTGACAAGTGTTTTAGGTCAGGAAAGTAAAAAAGAGGGTGGAGAAAAAAAAAGGGTGGAAAACTCCCACGGTCAAAGGGTTGGGACTCTGAGGCGTGGGAGGAAAAAGGGCTGAGTGAAGAACTAGAGGTAAAAGGCAGGAAAGTGGGGACAGCAGGAGGGAAGAGAGGTTGTTGGAGCTGAGAAAGGAGGAGAGGGAGTCACTCCTCCCATCAATTTTTACTGGCAGTGAGCTGCTGAACTGGGAGCTGGAGCTGGAGCGGGTCCCGGAGACGCTTCAGATCCAGCTCCACCTGAGACAAACAATGAGGGGACAGAGAGAGAAATAGCTTGAAACAAAGGGACAGAAGCAGGTCGACTTACAGCTGTTGCAAAGTACCAAAGTGCAAAATATGGAAACGCTCTGTGTGTGCACGGCACTCATTTTACATCCCAAAAACCCTCACCAGGCGACCGTACCTCGGCAATGTCGTCCTTCAGCTTGTTGTACTTTTCAATATCGAAGCGTGTCCTTTTCACCCCCTTGTGAAGGAACAGCAGATACTGTCTGTCTCTGGCATCTGGGTAAACGTACTCCTGCAGGTCAGAGAGAGACACAGAAGGACAGACGAGCCCGTTTATCAACTATCATCCATGTTCTGAGTTCTAGTCTGGTCACGCTGCTGACAAATATCATATGCAGCCAGTGTCCTTCGAAGTAGATTCAAAACAGCAGATTTGCCTTTTAGGTAACTAAATATACATGAACCTAGAATGGTGCCAAGACATAATATCTTTTATACAAGTATTGGTATAAATGTTTATAATGAATTGTCTTGGTAGAATTATTGTCTGGTATTTTTTAAATCACAAATAATAATCCCGTTTTTATGTCTTACCTGGCGCGTTAGTACAAAGTAGGCGTACATGGCCATCGCCGTGCCGTAAGTGATGAAGTAGGTGACGGGCTCCATGATGTCCCAGGAGTACTCCCACCAGGTAAGCCTGGCCAAGATCCCAAACTGGGTGGCCATGTAGGCCATGCCCCCCCACAGCACCCAGGTAGTACGCCTCTCTGCCTTCCTGCTCAACTCCTCCCTCGCCTATACACAGAAGGGACGAGGATAATTGTGAGTAACCCTTTGAGGCCGTTTTGAAGACCAGATTATGATGCACCATCAAGAATTGAGACCTTCTCCAGCGGGCGGAGTTGAGAGTTGAGGTCCTCGAGTCGTCCAACCAGCTCCCGCTCTTTGCTGAGCTGGTGCTCTTCGATGCGCAGGGTGGTGTAAAGCTGTTGCACCAGAAACTTGACATCGTTCAGCCTCTCAGCCTCCTCATGAGGCAGCAGCTCTGCAGAGCAAAAGGGAAAGAAACACACACTGTAATGACAGTCAGTTTGGGATGGTGATAAATCAATTTGCAGTGAGTCCAGCTGTGAGGAAATGATCCAGATCAAGCGGCCGCGCCCGTGCCTCATCGTGTTCTCACCTCTCCTCGGAGGACGTACGAGGTGCGTGGTGTCGTTAATGACGAGCTGGAAATCGTCAAGCAGCAGAACGTCTATGCCCGTGGACGAGGCGATCCTCGCGCCATCTGGAGAAGTGACAAACAGGAGATGAGACGGGAAGAGAGACGGAGGACTGATCCCGGCCCACTCCAAACATGACTGGCATCTCTTCTGTGTGATTAGCTGGAGAGGACAATGCAGATGCACTTATCTAGCCAGTAGGGTCTGAAGCACCGGTTGTTTCTGCATAATGAACCCTTTGATCACAGAGAGGCTTTCATGGTGCATGTGGCGGTATTTGATCCTGATGCAAACCCACACGTGTGTCCTCACTTGACAGCACTAGGACACTTGAACATGACAGGGGGACGCGTATGTATCACTGACGCAGGCATTATTGCGCCTGCAGCCCTCTTGTGGACGTACCTGTGGAGTAGATGGCTACCCGGTCAATCCCTCGGTCTTCTGCTTGGAGCTGTTGCAGGAAAACTCCCACGCAGTCACTGAGAGGCTTGAGTGTGAACTGACAGCGTTCTCGCCTGGATGGCAAACCGACTGAGATCACCGGCAGCCCATTCTGGTACACCACCGTCACCTCTGTGAAGCGGTTGGCAGCCAGGAATTAGACAAATGTTACACAAGCAGGGAAATCTCAGATCAACCATGCGGAATGAGGGTTGTTCTGCACAGTTCTCATTCTTTGTAACAATAAATTATGAATAATCAAATATTCACTAAAATTAGCGCAGGAGGACAACCAGCAGGGGGCAGCATAACAGAAGCTCTACCTAATGAACGTGTTCAGCAGAAAGTCACCACAGGAACTCTTTCGTAGAGTTCTAAAAAAAAAAAAAGGCCTATGAACAAACTCTATTGGCCCATAACCACACTGTAGTGCTAATAAAGCCACATGGCTGATACTATTGTCATGGAGAGTACCCTTGAATTAGAGAACACTGAATGAGGGCAGAGGAGAACGCCAGCCCACAGCTGAGCTGATCCATGCTGTTGTGTTTTTGCCACTGCAGCACCGTCTTCCTCAGAACCTCTGCAGTGAATCAGCACATCTCTGTTTGGGCTCATACCAAGAACTCAAGCCGGCGCAGATGGGACAGAGCTCCATTTCAAGATCTGACCGTTCAAGACGCAGCTGTGGCTTTAGAGCGTATCTTCACTCGAACTTGTCCTTGTCACGGGTGAAATAAATCATTTGTCCATCTCCATCCTCTCCTGCTGCTCTTGCTCTTCATTGCTTACACCTATTATGCAGGCAGGCAGGCAGGTAGACGCCGCCTGGTTTCAGATTTCTTATTGTCGACTCCTGCCTGAAAACACCAAATTCCTCTGGACTGAGGACCGACTGAATGTGCTGGGAGGGACATCCCTGTAGCAGCCCACATGGCCACACATGACTGGATAAGTGTGAAAGACTCACCCTTTGTAGCAGCAGAGGAACACAACAGTCTCTGGCCATGCCATGAGGGGGCGCTCCTCCAAACCTGCAGAGAGGAAGAGAAATGGCAACAATGCAGTTATTTCACTCGTGCGTAGCTGTTATTATCTTTCTCTTTAAGTTAAGAGACATTTCCGTGGCTCTAGCTGTGGCTATGTCAGGTATTTCGTTTATGTGAATCGGATAAGAAAATGGGATCTTCTTCCGGTTTTCTACGGCTGTTTCCCTGGAGCCCCACCCAGCAACAAAATCAACTGCAGTCTTGCAGTCATGGAAACGTTGCTACAATAGTATGACACACAAAACCATATTTAGACTCATACCAGCAGTGAAGAACATCAACTACAGCTCAGCAGAAAACAACAAGAGAGAGAAAAACAGAAAAGAGTCTGAATAAAAGCTCATGTGGTTTAGTGAGAATTCTCCAGTGGTGTGTCACAGAATGGAGGAGGGAGGGAGGGAGAGATGTAAATGCAGAGAGAAGCAGAGCTCGGGGAAACCCTTTTTCCCCCCTCCCTGCTGCAACTCCATACTGTCGGCTCAGCAAAGGAGGAGCATCCATACTGTCCAGTACGTGCGGCATTAGCTTCAAATCACAGCAGAGGCTTTGACTGCACAAGAAGAGCCGTTCACAGATGAATCAGGGTGGGCTCGAAAGGCACGGGAGGCAAAAACCAGATGACTCAAGCAAACTTGCAGAGAGAAAGCATTCCTCTTCTGCAGCACAGACCAGGGCGCCACTTCTGTGCAGATGTGCTCCACATGTTTGATGCCAACGCCTGTAGTCATGCAATTCATACCTCTGCTCAACTGTTCTTGTGGGTCTTCATACACACAAAATTCTCCTGAAACATTCATGGATAGGTGCCTCAATCTGTGAAGGACTTCCAAACAGATGGCACTAAGCATCTGGAAGAAGAAATTTCATCACACATGCGGAAGGTCTGTATGATAAAAAGATCAAACAATTGTTCATTTCATGATAAAATCATGACGGCAACATTGGTGACTGATTCAATCTATGACACATACGGTACGCTAACATCTGCCCAGCCTGCAGTCAGGCAAATCCTCCAGAAGCGGAATGACACAAACATCCGCAGCTAATCACAAGTTGCCTGAGCAGCATGACTGACATTAATTAGCGATGGGGTGCTAATCTGTCCGTTGTCAGCTCAGTCCGGATCTGTGCTGCTCTCTGCAGGTGAGCGATGCAACGCTGAATATATATGCAACACATGTTCTCGGCAGGGTTGGAGAAGATGACACCTCGAGCAAAGGATTTAAGTTACTGCTGCTTAAAAATTCATTGTATACGGAAATAAGTGAAAGAAGATTGCGCTCCAGCTATAATAGAGGATCTGCAAAAGTCCAGTGGTCTATGTGATTAAATTAAACAATTTGAAGTGAATGACTAATGATTTTTTTCAAAGTATGGTGCTGGAATTAGAACTTCCAAGATGTAGAGAGAACAGAAGGATGTGATCTGCTCATTGCACATTGCACACTGTTGTGTGAAACGGGCATTTTAGAGAGAACACTGACAATTGTCCCCAGATGGAGCGGAGTCCAAACACTGATTCTGTCTTTGCTGGGATGACATGCTGAGGAAGGTGTTTTGGCTGCTCAGGAATTACTGGCCAGTGTGCAGATCACAGCTCCTGCTCCACACCAGGCGGAAAGCTTTCCCAGAGACACCAGCCCACATTGCATATGTCTGCGTGCACGGAGCCATCTGTGGAGCGGCTTGTACTTGTGAATATACCTCTGTGTCTCTGCAGGTGGAACGTGTGCATGTGTGTGCGCTCGTCCGTCTGTTCACTGGGCTGTTTGTCAGTAGTAGTTGTA
>BJFM01002604.1:29127-48327 GCA_016586285.1 Arothron firmamentum
GGGGGAGAAGCTCCATGAAAGCTTCTTTTGCATCTAAGGGCAGCCGAAGCGTTTTCGAACCAGCAGTGAAACGACATGGCGATAGCTTTGATGGGCTCGCCTTTCCATCAAAGCGGCGTCTCACACTCTGCTTGCTGCCCATTCTTACGAGACACACTCCATTTGTGTTTAATGCTCAAATAAAAACGTCACGCTTTGGTTTGCAAGTGGTATTAGGAGCCAGAGGAAAACGAGTAGCAGCTTTGAGTTAACAAGAAAGAATCAAAGCAATGGCGCCAAAGCAGGTTGAGCAGCAAAGAGGGACTCTTCAAAAGTCGTGCTTTTTATTGGCAAAGGCTTTATGAACTTTACCAAAATGCTGCTGAACAACCGAACCGTGTGAGGCCACGGCCTTATAAAGAGCTTGCACGGAACTGATCAGCAAACTGAAAACATTGACATAAAAACCGACTTTCTGATGAAAGCACAGAAACTTGCCAGGGCGGATGGCAGATTTTAAGACTTGTTGTCTTTCTGTCAATAGTAAGTCGCACTGACATGAAATCATGGCCACATAAACTGACCTTTCCAACACTTTCAAAGCTGCTTAACCGACTGTGGCACTGTCCACTTGTGTCATTCGAGGGCACCGCTGTGTGAGATCAAACACACACACACACAGACACACACACACACACACACACACACACACACACTCACACTCGCATGCAGAGACACTACTAACCTGTGGAGGGAGGGCACTGGGAGGCTGCGTGAAGAGTGGGGAATGGGCTGCTGACCGTAGGCCATGTGCTCTCCTGACAGACTGATGCGCGAAAGGAGCAGACGGTCTCTCCTCCTGAAGAGCAGAAACGAGCAGATAACACAGCGTCAAGCTCAGAAAGCATCCTAATTAGCTCAAGTGGAAACACAGCTGACTGTTAACAACCCGAATGGAATTACGTTCCACCGTCTAACCAGTCACCATCCTAAGGCGGAGAGCCTTAAAAAGAGCTAAAGAGAAGAGTAAAATAATGAGGCATGAAGGTTGTTTTTTTTAATCTTCTATTCCCACCACAGATTTGCTTTTGTTGTTGCGTTTCTGTTTCAGTATATCTGAACAGAAGGCAGAGGTTTCGTGAGGCTGCTGTTGCGACTGTCAATCAGATAAGTCGGCCAGCCTGCAGCTACTTACATTTGTGACTGGTGGTTGTGCAAAACCCACCAGAAAACCGTTTATCTGGCTTTGTTGGGAATCAGTGAGCCAATGCAGCTTAATGTTTCTCTTATTAGCGTCTCAAGAAGTGGATGTTTAACTGAAAATAAACACTTAAACACCAGCCATACCATTGTTTGCACGCTAATCCTGACAATGTAACATGCATGTAATTGTGTTTAGTGATTACCAACTCAAATATCTAAAGCTCTAATGTACAGACTACCAAAGATTTGTGGGCTGTATTTACTCTCACCAGCTGCAGTTGCTTTGATTTTTCTGTGCGTGTCTTGTTGGATGTGTGCGATTCTCAGTCACACAGCACTAAAACGACTAAAATACTTTAACCTTCCATTTCATATACGCGTTCGGATGCTCTCAGCCTCCCAGCACCAAGGGAAAAAAAGACGGAGACAAAATGGGATCATTTTTCACGATAAAGCCTGAGAGGACTGTGTCTGCAATCCACTAACATTTCATATCAGCCACACACATTACATCTTCAAAACCAGCAACCACTGATGCGTTTAACAATGACAGATGTCCAGCTAAGGCTCAAAAGACATAATATGTCACCCTCCAAAATATTTGTGACCGATTTGTCGATTATTTTGCCCACATTTGAGCCCTGTTGCTATGCCATACTGAAATTCAGTGCATTATGTAAACAAAGCTAGTCTAATTGCTTTGATTAGTATACATCAAAACATATAATCACAATTACTCAATATGGAATTCTGTTTTAAACACAACTGCTGTTTAATATAACATGTATGTATTTAACTTTTTTAATTGACATCAGTGGATTTCTTCCATCATTACCTTCCAATAAACATCCCCCCAATTGACGTTTTAAATTATTGCAAAAAATAGCTTACACATAAAAGTTCTACACATTAGAATTGACAGTGGCTCCCTTGGTTCAAACCATCCCTTGGATTTCAACGTTTATTTTGGTCTGATTACGATTGGCCCTTTCCTAAACAATAATGGCTGCTACACAGTGACTAAAAGATACGACTGACTAATACAATTAGAAAAACATGGGGAGAAAAAGAGACAGAAATTCCTTCAGTAGGGTTCTAATGAGACCACTACCTGTACTGTTGTTCTTGTTTAAACATTACTGCAGCATATCTAATGACACATTCACTGTGCCTTTTCCACTGCCTGTTAATGAAGATCTGAACATTTTCTTTGCGTAGCCCCAGAACCAGTTAAGCCCAAACATCAGTCACATTGGAGATGTGCTCTGATAAGCGTGATTGATGGTTCTCTTCCCGTCTCCTCCACTTCTTCCACTGCAAACAAGCGAAATTAACGACCTCGAGGACGCTTAGTGAAACAGCCCGTCTGTTGTTCAAAACAAAGTCCTCCACGTTAAGCAGACCTGGGTACTCAGGTTGCCTGGTTGCAGGAGGATTAGTGCTCTCTTATCAATCACAAGAGAGGAATACAGTTCAGTGGAGGGACAGTGGCTGCATTCACAAGCCTCCAATAAAGCCACCAAAACTAATGTGTGCATAGGTTGGTTTTTTTTTAAATAGAGGTAAACCCGCTAATTATTTGGTGATTCCCACAGCCAAGACACCAGGAATTTTTCCTTCTGGTGCGTCTCTTCAGACGTCATCAAGTTCTTGATGTCAGAAACATGGAAGGCAGCATGGAAGCGGATTTTTTGGCTGGTAGAAAAGGGGTATAAAAGATGTGTACACTGGAGGCAGTACAGCTGGAGGCAACCTACTCTGGTCCACTACTGCAAAGAAGGAAATCTGGTGTGTATTTATTGCAGCAACATCTCTGCCAAATAACCAGGCTGATTTATTTTCATCTGCACAGCGAATCCAAAGCTGCAGCAACACATTTACCCAGGAAAATAGCCACTTCTACGCAATAAGCTCCAGTTCCAATAAAACACAGATTTGCTTTTTATTTTAAAAATAACTATAAGCCTCACAAAACCCTCAGAGTCAGCTCAAACCAGGGTCCACCGGCTACATCCGGCTGTGCTTCACAAACTCTTGAGGAATGGTTGCTGATTGGCTGGTTGAAGCTGGATGATGCTGGGGATGACAGCTGAACGCTGCGCCTGGGGAGCACCTGTAATACTGTTACAAGGAGACACTGGAAGGAGACCCAATTCTTTTTAGATATTACATCAATCCTTGACAAGTAGGGATGAGTTTAATAGCGGGACAGGGTGTTCCTGACAACATCGGGTCCTCAGTACAAATATTACAATATGTGATGGCAGTGATCTTTAATATACTGCAAGAAGCTAAATAAATCACAATATCTCAATAACTTTTTTGAGCTATATTTTATTAAAATAAAGTAGGAAAACACAAAAATGCTCACAGTAGTTTTTAATTTTCATTTCTAATTATCCTGTCAATTTCAAACGCTAGAGGCTGTCTTTTAAATAATCAGCAGCAGCAGGCAGACACTTTTTTAACACAAACCAGCCGACAGTACAACATTTTAGTTCTGGTGCTCTGTTGGTGCGCCTGTTTCCACCCATGGAGCAGCTCAGCTTGAACTTGTGCATTTTGCTTCATCCATTCTTTCAGTCAAAAGTGTTATTCAGGCATCACCACAGTCAACCAGAATGATTCTACATTTACACATACGATTGCCTAATTTATCGACTGTTTCACACCAGTTAAGCCTCATTAAACAAAGGTATCACTCTTTGTGGATCAAAATTGAGATGTGTGCTGAGGTTTTCCCCTTCTAGGTTCCACTGAGGTTTGCATAATTGCACCACATGAAATATAAATGAGTGGGAAACAAAATAGTTATTTTCACACCTGAGAGAGCCGAAATGTTTTTTAAAAAAAACCTACCTCGGTCACATCAAAAGAGCTTCTTAGTTAATTAAAGACAAACTTATGAATTGATGAATTGATATACTTCATGTTCTCAGAACGCAAGGGAAATTTAGTTTACTCTTGTGTGACCACATATATCTAACTTAATGAGAATACAAACTGCAACTGTAAAATCAATTACGACATCACTGCTCCTCCAAGAATCAGTGTGTTCAGTCAAATTGAACGTTTACGGTGGTTTAGTGAGAATACTGAGAAAAGAACAGACCCGAGAGACTAACGCATGAATCACGTGGTGGAATAAGGGTTAAATCTACCCCAACTGGAGTCGGTGAGTGTTGGAAATATTAATGGCTGCTGACAGCCTGCATTATCAGCAAAGGCACAACACACCCAGAACACTGGCTGCTTGTCCGCTCTCCATCTGGGGGAAGACGGAGCACCAACGACAGTCAAGGTAACAGACTGAGGAACAGCTTTCTCCCCCGAGCTGAAGGCTCCGTCAACAGCCCCCACCCTCACCTTCGTCACACATAAACACATCTATAAATAACTGCTGAAGCCCATTCTACCCTCGGTGGTGTCGCTGAACTTCGACGCTGCTATAATGTTTTATATAGATGGTAAATTGTTCTTTTACTTTGATCTAAGATCTAATCTCTCACTGTGATGGTTATGATCTTCACGCTGTACCCTGGATACGTCCTTTTAGCACATCCGCCTGGAAACTGATCCAGAGACTGTATATAAGGACACCGTGCAAATGATATTCAAATGATATTCAAAAAAATCCCAGTTGTGTTGTGAGACCGGAGCTGGCAGTGATCTGTTTGTAACATGTGGCTCACGATTACCTCCCTGAGGTTGGCATGGCAACATTTACACTGACTGATCAGGCTTTTTACACTAATATGCACATTGTGACAAGGTAGGAACAAAAAGCAGCTATAAAGGTATTAAAAAATAAATGGAAATATTTAAAGGATAAAAATGAATTAAATGTATGCATCAGAAGCAGATTTTAAGACTCTTGAGTTCTACTGGTTTCAGTTCTGACAACAGACAGCAGCAGGAAGTTGATTTGACCTCCCGGGTCTGCAGAGCAGAGGAAGCAGAGGAGTTGCAGCCTACCTCTGTTGATTAGATCGCCACAGAGAGCAGCTGCTCTCACAAGATACCGACCCAGAACGAGTTCTATACCCCAAACACGCCATTTTATTCCCCTGACCTAAAAAACGCCAGCTCTCGTGTCTCTTCCGACGTCGGCTACAGGCAACACAATAGGCAACAAACAGGCGACAGACGAAACAAATGAGAAAATATCTGCACTGAAAGAATAATAAACCAATTAATTAATGAATAAACTAATTGTTGGGGTTATTGTTGACGATTGCTGCTGTAACAAGTGAATTTCCCATGTCTGGGATAAATAAAGTATTTCTATTCTATTCTTTTCCTATTTTAAAGTTGCACTATTATCACTGTTACAAAAACACTACCAACACCATGAGACTGCAACATGAATGTTGGAGCTCCATCTGAGCAGGAGATTTACTTTTGATGGTTCCTGCTAATTATGTTGTTTTTTGGCCAAAATGGCGGCGCTGTTCATGCAGTATAGGCTACATGTGTGTCTGAGCTTTCACTGTGAAACAGAGGTTTCACTACATCAACCTTTATTTAATTTTCTAGAGGAACCACATGTCTGAGACTTTTTATGACCTTCAAGTTCCCTTTCACTAAGAGCAAGTATATTTCTGTTTGGATGCAACGCTGAGAATTTCACCCCTCCATTTCAGAGACCACAACCATTTACCACGTGCACTTTTTGAAGCCGTGCAGCACCGGACGGACCCGTCACACTTCTCTCAGGCAGACGGAAAATAAGTCACCCCTGCCTCCCACACATCGACTCCACGGCTAACTTATGACATGCCGTGTTATGAGCTCCCAGCTGGGTGATCAATCTCCCCCAATCGCACGCACACCAGACCTAAACGTCGCAGCCCCAGCCGTCCTCCCAGTCCTCTGCAATCAGGCCGATTTGCTATCCGTCATGCTTCACATGTTGTCAGGCTGCTGTTAATGACACCTGAGCCCCGCCTGACCTGAGGGGACACACACCGACGTGTCAGGGCTCCGAGACGGCGCCGTGCGCCTGCATCCTGTCACCTCGGTAGATTCTGTGGCTGAACGGTTGAGATCATCAGCAGCTCCAATTACTGGAAAGGACTCATCAGCAGTCTCCTTATGAGGACATCTCACAGCTCCGACTGACTAATGGTTTGTTTTGGATGTCGCAGGTGCTAAGTTAAGTAACTTGTAGCGGAGCAGCAAAACAGACATGCGGGTGTGCAGAAGCTGCGTGTCCTCAACTCTGCCTTAAGGTCAGCGCACGTCTGAACACAGGCTACATTTCAATTTTAAGAAGGAAAAAAAAAAGAATCGAGCCAGGATTCTTGACTATGTTTTGAAAAACAAATCAGTACATCATCAGGTTTTTGTAAATTTGTCGGTTTTGTATGAAAGCAAGAAAGGAATAAATAGCAGAATAACCTCATTGGAGGAAAAAAAACAAAGCTTTAAACTGCTTGCGGAAGTGTGAGGTGAAAATAACCACAGATTCTATTTCCACACAGCGTCTACAGTTGCAGAGCTACTGTGGTAGAGAGGTGTGCGTCCGCCTTCGTGCATCCAAGCAGCAGATCACACGTCAGCGCCGTGGACAGAGGAGCTGCTGAGAAAGAATTCATTGGAGACAAATGAGTGAGAATGCTGATTGTTCTCATTTGATGGAGTTAACGCTACAACAGACGGTAAATGGAAAACATCCTACAGAGAAAAGAAGAGCTAATTTTAACCACGTCGCCTCCTTTTGTCCCCATCGCTCAGATGTACAGCGGCCGAATACTGCGCTGCACAGAATGACACGCAGACACTTCCTGGCTGATTTCCTGCGACTTGATATCCATATTTTCAATGACACTGCATCAGTGCAACACTTATCACACAATTTAAATCTGATCTGGGTATTTTTTTCTCATCCCCTTATCTTTCTTTTTCAGGTCTCAGTCCTGCCATGCTCACTCATCCCCTTCTGCATCTCCTGTGCTGGTCAGGGAAAGGCAGCCTGCCCCAGGGAAGAGAAGAAGGAGGGGAAACTGCAGGCAATCACTGGCCACTGAGCAGAGAGATGAGGTGAGTTAGATAAAGACAAGAGGAGAGTTTAATAAAATTGCCAACGCATTAAGTACAGCCTGTTACCAGCGCTTGCGGTTACCACTGAGGGACCCTGAGTGACTGTTCTCCAAGCAGTCTTTAAAAGCGAAGGTGAATCGCTCCAGGTCCAGGGGTTTCCTTTAGGACAGATGGATAAATAGAGGAGCTGAACACCAGCGGTGTGGTCAGTGTATTCATCTCCTCTCTTAAGGACATTTCCGAAGGCTTTGTTTTGCCTTCCTGCAGGACCGGATGAGGAAATGAGCCGAGCCACATTGCGGGGGTTCCTCCAAGCCAATATGATCGTAACCGACGGCGGGAGACTTGCGTGGTCAGGGGCTGACATCATCATTTATTGCCTAAGAAGGGCTGACACGCGTGCATCCGTAAGCAACCCTCTGCCACTTATCCGCTGCTTTACGTGGCACGCACGCGGGCGCACACAGGAGCGAAAACAGGGTCAGGAAGGCGGGGTTTGCACGGAGGGAAGCTGGCGGCGTCTTCTGCTGCAGCAGAGCTGAATGGGCTACAAACCACCTTCATTCATAATGGAATACGGCAACAAAGTACCTCCTTCCCCAGGTTTCTCGGGGACCAAGATAAAGAACTGCATTAAAATCTTGAGGAAATCTTAGAGGACACAGCACAGAGACTGATATAAATAATCTGAAATCTAACATAAAATACATTTCTGATGTACTGCCTCAGGATTTATCCAGATAAAGTAAAACGGTGCAAACTTATAGTACTGGAAGACAGCTGGAAACACCAGAACAGACACTGTTCACTTGATCACACCTCTTCTTTGTTCCAAAGAGCCTTTGCAAGAACATCAGAGCAGGCAAAGAAGGAAAAGCTGATAATGAGATCAGGATTGCTATTAGGGGTTTAGAGAGGCGCTGCATCGATAAGGTGCATAGAAAGTGATTAGTCTCACACAAGACACACATCTTCAGGAGTGCCGCTCACGCCGATGATCAGTTGTACCCAGCAGATGCATGGGCGTGAGGAGGTGGAAGCCAAGGCGCATGTGTGGGAGTGATGAACATCGCCAGCCTCACAGAGGAGAAAAAGGATACTAAAAGGGAGATGTCTGCTCTTTGTGTCAGTGCTGCAGCCTTAACAAAGAACTAATTCACAGCAACTTTGAACGCCGCAAACAGCACAACCTGCTATTTGACCCTCCTTTTTTCCCCAACAGCATCTTTAGCTGCGATTCCATGTTTAGCGTCTATTAAGTCCATGTACAACTCAAACACAACATACATTTTTATGGGTTTGACAGTGTCCAAACGGAGTCAATATTGGATATTCAATGTGTTAAATTAACATGACAAACCTACAAAACTGATATATCAACATCACACAGAAAAAGGAATAAACAGTACCTAACAGCTCAGGTCATTTCCAAAGAAGCTCATGGCCCATGTAAACCATGCTAGTGCTGATTATGCTAACATAATAACCTGTCCAAATGACAAAATGTCAAATTATAAATAAATGCAAAAGGACAATAAAGATAAAAGGTTGTTATCAACAATACTGCAAAATCTGTGTGAAAGCAGGTGCAGCTGTATCACCAAGATCATGAAATTTATACCATATAGCACATATTTTTGAAATATTTTAATTAGCATCAGAATCCATCCCAGTTAAGTATGCTTATTATGGGGATGCTTCCAAGCACTGCTATCAACACCACTTGACTGAACGGTTTTTTGTCCTCTCTGTTGGCTGGCTTGTTAGCGTGCACAGGATTAACCTGACTGCTCCCTCCCCAGCATCAAGAGGAAACTGTGCTGACGCCAGCTTTACACTGGCCAGGACAAAAACACAAGACATGAAAAGACGATTCATGAAATCCCTGGATTTTAATCGATTTAAGGCCCTGAAGTAGACGCTTAAACTAACCTACGCGGATGCACAAACTGGTTTGGACACGCAAAATAAACTTCTATGAGTTCAAATATAACAGCTGAGCACAAAATATGGTAGAAGTGGGAACCCAGTGATAACAAATCGAGCCACTGCAGAAAAACTATATTTTACATTTCCAAGATGAAGAACCCTGAAGGAAATAATTCTAGTCTGGATATCCATTCGTGTACCTTTATTATAAAAGGAAGCTGAATGGATGGCACTGTGCAGTACTCACACAGGCCATTTGTGAAGAAGACAAGAGAAGGATCGCACCCTCCTGCAATAACATAACCTTCGATTGTCTGTTGGAAAAAGGACATTTTCAGTGGGTAACCCAGGCAACAGCTGTGCCAGGACCTTTGAGAAGCTACAATAACCGGTCACAAACAGTTTGAAATATGCCCTTTGTAAGAGAAAATTCTCTTTTTAAATGTCTTAAATGCCCAAATATGTAATCTGAGAGATACCTACTACATAAAAAAATCCACTAATGCTAATTTGTCTTTCATTCACCTCTGCAGACTTCTCCTTCCATTCAGGCTACATCCTTGTTGGGATTTACCACGGATTTCCCTCAGGACCCAGGCTGGTAAAGAGTTGAAAGCTCAGCCGGAGGTACATCAGTGATCCACTGATGCTAAGCTCAGCTCTTCAGTTCTCCTCACTCTTTGAATACTTTCCCTGGGAAAAGAGCCAGACTGATACCGGAGCTGCATCTCTCTGTACACAGATAAAACTCTCCCCCAGTAAGAAGAAGAGATGTCTAGAGAGTGGGGGAAAGAGTTAAAAAAAAAACAAAAAAAAACAGCAGTGGTAATTTCAGAACTCCATGTTTTGACTTGACACCTTATCTGGCTTGTGTGGAGGTTGGGATGTGATAGCAGCTTCAGTGACATCATGGAGGCTCATGAATAAGGATGGGACAGTTCTGACACACACCGCCATTTATAAAAGCAACGTCACCGAGAGAGAGAGAGAGAGAGAGAGAGAGAGGCTCAGTTTTGCGTACCTCCACCCAACCTGTGACACACCATTGCCAGCACCCCACACAAGGCAGCTAGAAGCAGGCGGATTTTGGTACGGGTCCCAACACCCCTCCTTAGGAGAAGCCAGTCTTTCACAATGGCTGTCTGATCAGAAAGCCAAAACCCAAATGGAGACCATCCCCATGGAAATGCACCATCCATCTTATCAAGCCTGTTTTAGGCTGGTGAACATGAAGTAGCTGGCAAAGGATGAAAAAGGAAATGTCAAGCGTCTCAACCTCTTTTCAAGTCTTCAAGTACTCACAATTTGGTTGGTATCCACACAGAACATCTTAGAAAGCAGCTCTTCTCAGCATGTGATGGCACGAGTGCCTTGTGCTTGTGTTTCAACACATGCACACGGATTTGCATGTCTGGAAAACAGTACGCAGCCAGGTCACGGCTAATCTTCTCTGACAGAAGGTCGTGGGACTCTGGCTCGCTGCTTTTTGACCACAGTGTGTGAACTGAGGATGAAAAACCACAAGCGTTACGGAGGTCAACAGCTTCGTCCGTCACGTCAATCAAGGGGCGGGTGTGTATGCACACACACACGCGCATGAATGGAAAGGGAAACAGATTTTTTAAAATTTCTCTCTCCACTGCCCGTCAGCAGCACTGTCTCCGCTTGGAGAGGATGAGGAAAACAACTTAGCCGTGACAATCTGAAAACTGCGAGATCATGATGATAGTGTTAACTAGCTAATTAGTGGCACAAACATCACGCTAATTAACGCCAAACTGTAATTGGATGATGAACATCAATATAATCTGAGGAGTTAAAAATGACATCTGATGCCTTTATTTATTTTTTTAAACACGTTACAAAGTCATAGAACCATGGGGAACAGCGTTGCATACATCAGCGTGTGCACACGCCATCTTCACAGACTTTTATCGCTGCTTAGGACAGCATGGTTCCAGTCTGGATTTTGTTTTAAATCCTAGACCTCTCCTAGTTCAGTTCGTGTCAGCTGACTGTGTTAGATAAGTTCTCCCTACGCTGACTGACCAATCAGAAGAAAAGGAAGTAGATAAGAGGACAGAGGCAGATGAAACGCTTCACCCTGATCTTGAAAGTTGAATTTTCTGTGATTTCTTAATGAGATTTTGAGCTTTTTTTATAGTGGCTCCACTGGAATCCAAGATTTAAAAACTAAATATCTATTTATGAGTAAAATGTGCCTTCTGTAATTAATAACCATGAACTACCAGACTTCTTTTGCTGCTCCTGACACTTATCTTGAACCATCACCTCATCAAAAAGCAAATATTTTGTTGTAGCTCTATTTTTCCAAGAGGTACATCTGAGACCACACACCCATACAGTGTCATGATATCCACACAGACCTTCACGCGCAGGAATACACAACAGCGCTTTATTACACCAGCTACGACGTCAGAAGGAACACACCTGACCATGATGGATGGCGCCATTATTAACTTCCTGTAGGAGATTCTCAGCAAATTATAATGTGTAACAACGCTATTAAACTAGCATTCAGCTGCTTATGCCACTGAATTTATAATAGATTATCAGTATGCGGGGTCAGTTTTACACAACATGTTAAGGAGGAAAAAAGGAGCATATGACAATACCAACAAAACAAACAAACAAAGCAAGCAAACAAAGCCACTGGAAAATGAGAAAGCACACAGAGTTGGAATCTGTCCTCATTATAACTGTATCGGGATGTTCTGGAGCTGCTCTGTGTGTTTGCTGGTGTCAAATCCAGCTGTTCCTGCTGGGGTAATTACAGCTGCTGAAAACTCAGTTAACTGAATTTGAGAAGGTGTGAATATTGTGTATGATGAAGACAAATGAATTCTGGAGATTATCATGTATTTTGGCACCAGAGTCACGTTTTAAATGCTGTAACCCCCTTAAAAATATTCTGTCTGTGGTGTCATTTGACTTCAGACGGGGGCTGGAGCCTATCCCAGCTGCCTTCAGGTGTGTATGTGTGTNNNNGGGGGGGGGGGGGGGGGGGGGGTACACCCTGGACAGTCGCCACACACAAGAGACAAACGACCATTCACACTCACCTTCACACCTAGGGTCAATTTAGAGTCACCAATTCGCCAAACGCATGTGTAAAACACACACTGGCAGAGCTGTGTGATTTTAAAGCTAATTCAGATAGTGTGGAACCGGAACTGGCTGTGACGCAGTGGTCTACGCACTGTCAAACCTGTAATGTGGTCATTTAACCATAAATCCCAGGCCTCACTACTTTGCGCTAATAAGATTACGTGGTCAACACCTCTAACTCTCACAGAAATACAGAACACTGAATGACTTGTTAATGGGAATGAGGCCCCACAGAGCTGAGACAGCAATAATGCAGACCTCGCTGCACACACCCCAACCCCCCACCCACCCATATCTAACTTTCCCAGCCCCTTCATGGACACGCGGCTCGGCCCTGGTTATTGCACATGTCTCCAGCTATTGATCAACCTGTGCTGACAAAGGACCTCATAAAAAGCAAAGATTAAATAAGCCTAAACTGCTGAGAAAAGACAGCAAACAGGAAGACAGACAACACACCCAAGACCTGAGGATGAGTGATGACTGGGCTAGCTGTGACCTGTTTGACTCATCTCTCTGTTCAAGCAGATTGCGTCAAGAAAAAAACGAACTTTCAGGTGAGGCTTTAGAGTCCGTTGTTGGGCCAAGGTGACTGTCTGTTTGTGGTCTCCCTGGTGAATCTGTTGTGTTTTCGCCTGCAATGGGCTCATTTCAGTCGTTTCGGTTGGAGGGAATACAGAGGCCACAGTGAAGGCTCAAGAATTCTCATTTGCTGAAGAGAAATGATGCAGGAGAAAACAGAGAGGCCACACGAACCTGTGGGAAACCGGACAGCGGAGGAGAAAAACAGATCTCAACTCTCTCCTGTTTGATGGGTGATGGACGTCCACGTGACCCTCCGGACTCCACCACAGAGCTACTCTCAGTGGCTAAAATACTGCCGACAATGAACCACAGTTACACAAGCAACTATTGTTTAAGAATCCAGAGGACAAAAGCAATACACTCTCCCTAGAAAGAAAAATATCACGGTACGATTTTCTTAAAATATGATCCAATAATTGAAGCATAAAGCAAATCAAAATATATACAAATAACTTAGTATTTATCAGTCTACTTTTATAGTTTGATACATTGTACAGATACAGGAAATGATGTAATTAATTACAACAACCCTGCTAAAGTACAGCTCTGCAAACATTTGACACTAATCATGCTAAAGTGAAATGCATGAAAAGATGAATGAAAACTCTGCTATAAATTACTCATTAAAGCATTTAAATCTGCATAAAACATACAGTCATGAACACCAATAATCCAGGGTGGTCGGGAGAAAATAAAATAAAAAGAAGCGACACGCAGCGGTCAGCCTGGCCGTGCACCCCAATAAGCAGCTGTAAACAGACGCGTCGTCCCAGGTCAGCGCAGGCCTCGTCCAGCCACAGCGACCTCAACAAAAGAATGATGTCACTGCTCACCATGCATCCCGTTTAACCGTGGCGGCCAAAGACCCGACTGTAACTCGACCCTCGTGCGCGTCAGCACACAGACAAGCTCGGAAATGGATGCAGATCTGCCTGCAGCAGTACAGCCAGGTCTCTATCCTCAAAACCAGTGGGACAGAAGAGGTGTGATGGATTTGAAATTGTCAATCCCTCCTGCCTTGAATCCCTGTGCACTGATCCCATGGGAAAAACAGAGGGCTACGTAGCTTTGTGTCCATCTGTGTAAGATAAAGCAAGCCATTAGCATGTTTAACTCTTCAGAGGTTCCTCTTTAAAATGAACTGTGATTAATAATTTGTGGGTCTTTCAAAGTTTAAAAAAATGCTCTAATTTAGGTTAAAATATTACTCAATGGGGCAAAGCTTTGACTTTAATAACCCAGTAATGTATTACTCATTCCCTTCTCAGACACTTGTGCGTGCACATTAATTATTTACAGAGCAATTACATCCTAATCACATGTTGGGGAGCTTAAACGCTGCTATTTCATCAACATACACACCCCTCATTCAGATGGAGGGTATTGAAACTGCAGCCATTGTTGCATTTTTATGTGTTTCTGAATCTAGCTGCACCACTTAAAATCGCTCATTTGAATGAGTTATTTCATATATTGCATGTAACTACTGTTCTGCTAGAAAGAGGCTAATGCTGAAATGATGGGTCTCAGACTTAGACAGACCCCGTAATGCTGGCAGCTCTGCTAGCAGCGAGATGGGAAAAAGCAATAATGAGAAGCAGCCCTTGTTGCCTAGTTTCTCTTCAGAGGAGGAGGTGAGCCTGGGGTCAAGGGAATCCTCACACGCAATCCCATCTTTCCTTTGTACAACTTACCAGCCATTAAAGCAGCGACGCTACCAACCATCCCAATTATGCGCCTCTTCACCGTTGACGGGCCGCACGTCAGCACTCGTGCGTCTCATCATTCATCTCACTCTGCTGCTTTGATATGATTGTTTTTCCATTTTTTGCTGCTCAGCCGTAATTTGTAAATCTGCCATATTTGATATACCACATTGGTTTCAATCCAAACACACCAGCGGGACCGTGATGGGGTAGACTGATTCAGGGATCTGTGGCTCTGTTACAGAGCTATTAGGGAGGAGCTGTGCATGCTATAATGTGTTTTCAATTCCATTAACAGAAACGTATCTAATCTGGACTGTGGGGTTTACCTCTGGGTAAAAAGTCCAGAAATCTAAAAAAAAAAAGTATATTTAATCAGTTCATTGCAAGCTTAATTTTGCACTCATGAAGAGTGCACTCTAGCCAATTGTATTAATTTTAGCATGAGTTTTTGCAAAAACTCAAAATATCCTGGAGGGAAAAACTCACCTTTTTTTCCTCTTCTAAGTTATTGGGTCAAATGTAACTCTGCAAGGCATCAAGACGGGCTCACAGAGAGCTGATGCATCTCATCTGCTCTCTCACGTGGTAAATTTTAGAATAAGACCCACGGAGCCAGAGGAAAGCAGACATTAGCATACATATTCACATCCTGAGCATTTGTAATTAAAGCTATTCCATTTTCAAGGCCCTCTGCCCCCCCGATTTAACAGACCAATCCCATAATACAGCCACTGCCTATGCATTTCATACAAAGCTGAATGCAGGCATACAGATGGGTGCAAAAAATGCTTTCCAAGACCTACAAACGCTAATAGCAACATAATTAAAGCAGGATAATAGATGCTACAGTGATGGATATAGCTACAGTATGTCCAGCTGGTCTAGGACTAAGGCTGCACCACCTGGATCTGGTGGCTGCAGTAAGAGGGACATTTTTTTTCCAGGATGGGAAACTTCCTGGTTGCTACTGATGGACCTTGCAAATGACACTAGCAACCTGAGATGGCAGCACCCACTCACCCACAAAGTGTGATGCTTTTTATAAAAACAAGATTTACTGTCCATGCCATGCCTTCATTCAAGAGAAATCCCCCTGGTTTATTTCATGCTGCTTATTTAGTTGCTCAGATTGCACAAACTGTTTGGCTCTAATAAAAATCAACCACACGAGAATCTAATAAAAAAATTAAATAAATAAATAAATAAATAAATAAAAAGCTGGGTTGCCGATGACCTTCAGCTGCTTCGGCAGCTGCACATGTCCTCCCGGCAGAGGACACCAAACGCAGGGAGAGGGTAACCAAACACGGGCGCCATTTATCATCACATTACACGTTGGCCTAGTTTAATGTCCCTTTCACACCTGCTGGGCCACACAGAAACATGGGAGGCAGCTAATTAGTCTACGCCGACGGCAGAGGTTCACGAGTCCTTTAACACTTCAAGGGTGAAAACCCCTCATGGAGAACTAGCGAGTCCAACACAACCGTCACACCCAACAGAAAAAACACCTCTAATGAACACGAGGCTCCTCAGTCTAGCTCAGGACTAAGATCATAAGAGACAGCGACATGGAGACAGGAGTAAGTGCCTAATACAGAAGCAATACACCTTCCACGACAGTTATTTTGACCACAGGGCAAATAGCTGGGGAGTATGTGAAAGGTTAATAGTGCTGAGAGCAAAGGAAAATTAAAGTGCAGAGGGAGAAAGACAGGGACTGGTATAGGCCTGCAGAGGCACAGGGAGAGGTTTGGTCCCTCTGTAACCAAATTACCTGGTGGGAAAAAAATGCTATTATAGAATGCATAGAATTGTGCTTGTCCTCTGGTGTATTTAAGACACTACACCATAAAATATTGCTTATCTCGCTGTCCTCGGGTCAGCACAGAATCCCAGTGACGGACACTCTGAGCAGCAGTCGCTGGAAAAGACAGCGGCTAGTCCTCACTGGAGTGATCGCCGCTCAGCGTTGACAAGATCCGTGTCAGAAACAAAGCCGACTGAAGCCACGAGCGTTTGGCCGCCGCCACTCCGGAGATGACAGTAAACACTTGTTATTTCGTCTGATGCTGAGACCGTCGGGGGATAAAAAGACTCATGGTTAAGAACAAACAACAAACAGAAAAGATGAAACCTAGTTCTGAAACTAGTTTGGAAAAAAAAAACTTGAAATACCAGTTGAGACATACAAATCCAGTCATTTTAAAAAGATAACAGCGTGAACCCCAATTTAACAAATAAATGCAACTTTTGTGGCTTTTGTGTGGCTATAATTCAGTTTGATACGGCTTGTTTGATATATTGTGCTGACTAATAGATTTATATTCCAAGTCCACCTCTTATTGGTTTTTTCGCTCTGTGAAAAAGCCAACAAACAAGAGCAAACACCAGAGATAATTTTGCTATAAAAACAAACCTCAGAAGTTTAGAACTTGAGATAAACCGACTGACACACCTTTATTCTTAGTTCCTGTTCTTTTGTAAGACTGAACCACAGCACACCACAAATCCTCATTTCAGATTCAGATGCACTGACTTTCTAAATTATCATTGTATCACAAGCCAAAGTGAACATAAAAAGTGTTTTTTATTGCATTTTATTATGCATATATAATATAGTACAGGAATTTTAATTGCATTATTTCATTTACATGCTGTTGCCATGAACCTAGTTTATGTTGCATGGTTTAAGTATCCATGCAACAACTATTTCTATAGCAGTACCGTTGACTTTCACTGAAATTCAATCCTCTCATATTACCTAGCGTGGGCATATGGATCCCTGCTGGGAAAAGGATCATTTTCCATAATCGCAAAGGGAAAAAAACCTGGAAATTGCACCTCATGTCCATTAAAATTGCCCCAGCGCACAGATAGAAATTCAATATCAATGAAGAGATGGAACACCACAGCCAGGCTGACCAAAGATTATTAAGACTCTACTTCAGCGGAGGAACCAGACAAAACATGATAAGGTCTGGGAACAGCCTATCACTGGTACCTCCCAAACAACCTTTATATATGAGCGAGACAAACATCAATCATCAAACTTTAATTATCCTCTATCACATGAATGACAGTATATTTATCACTGCCTGTCCAAATATTTGACCTTTCGTCCATCACGTGGGTATATTACAATACCGTCGGCCTGTTTGTCCACAAACAGCAGAAATGCATTAAAGAAACCAGCTGCTTGATCAATCATTCAACCGTCTTATCGCTGTTGCCACAGACCACGAAGTCGACAGGCACTCGCTTATCGTGCTAATCCGGATAACTTCGGCACTTCGCTCAAGAAGGCAGCGGGGATAAATTAGTTTATACCAAGACTGATTGGATTAAGAGTCAGAAGTGGTCTTTGACCCCCCCCCCCCGCCTGAAAGACAAAGGCACCAGCCTGCTCGGATTTAACAGACACAGAATGAAGAAAACAAGATCTGATGTCTCACCCTGGAACTTTAGATGCATTCAGAACCATAACAAGGCTGTAATATACAAAATCTCTGCTCTTGACCTCAATGAAATCTTTTACAAGACTCGGTGGTGCAACTCCGCTCACACACTTCAGGGCAGCTGACTCGGTGGTAATCTGCCTCTTAGGTTAAATGTGAGCTGTAACTTCGACCTGTCAAATCAGCACAATCAGAAGCAGAGGCAAGGGTCGCAAACCTGCGCGCTTCATCGAACCCAGATCTGGAGTCTTTCGATGGCGGCATGTTTACTGCACCTCATTTGTGCTTGTCCCATAGCAGCTTTCTAGACGAGTCTAGAAAATAACAAGACTTCCCTCGCAGCTGCTGGAGACCAAAGCATGGCTGTCAGGGTAAGACAGGCCTGCGCTCAGAGCTGCAGCGGCACCACTTCCCGAGGACGGCGGCGGAATACGAGCGGAAAACACAACCTGAGCAGCCTGAAACGGGATGAAATTGCATTATGACTGACACTGCTGAGACTCACTCTCTAAAACCACTTAGGGTTTAAACGGGGGCGCTTATTTTAGAAGAGATTGGAGCAGTACCGCTCCATGTAAATGTAGTCGACTGCAATGGTCAGGAGTGGGCAACGGCGGCGCGGCCCAGCGCTGGTCCAAGTGAGTCTATTCTGACAGCTACTTAACCTCCAAGGCGGCCTGTTTTGCAGGAAGGACAACCTCGTTTAATTGAACAGGGCCCCCTGGCAACGGGAAGGTGTGCTAGTGTAGAAGTGAGAAGCAGGCAAATAGGAAGTGAGACAAAGAATCATGCATTGAGGGGGGCTCTTCTTCCCCGAGCAGCATCGACTTCCTCATTCTTACATATTCATGCCCATCCCCTGCCTCACCTCCCTCTGTGGGCAGCTCAGCCAATGCGCAGCTGCTGCACGCTAGTCCTACTTTTGGAGGCGTAATTGCCTTCATTTCACTCTGAGCTCTTTGACTGTGTCTACTGCTGCTGTGCCAGCGTAAATGACCTGCAGGAAAACCCAGGATCTCCCAACTGAATGGGGAAACACCCACAGGGAGGGGAGGAATGGCAGGCAGGCTGGAGAGTCTGACATCATCCAAGTGTATACTTCCATGTTCCTGTTTGCTCTGTATGAATAACCAGAAAGAGTGTTTTTCTCTCCATTCTGCACACAC
>BJFM01002604.1:48361-76740 GCA_016586285.1 Arothron firmamentum
GGGGATCCATCAGTCACCAAATCCAAAAACAGGCAGTCGGTGTTGCCTGTAACAGATGCACATCAGTCATCGTTACTGCAAAACCACAACCGATCACCGCCCTCAATGTAACCGATCGCAACATCTACTGCAGGAACCAGCCGACACCGCCAACTGGCACCTCAGCGCAGAGGTGGATCTACAAAAATGTCCGCAAAGTTGAAGGACGTGGGGGGTAAAGGGGGGGGAAATGAAAAGATATGATAATAGTGTGAAAGCAGGAGCGCAGTGAGTGTGAGTGCTGGTTACAGTAAACGGTGGGGCAGCGCCAGTGGAGTGTTGATGGGCACCAAAAAAGAACTGCATTGCCTCTGGCAGCCCCGCGTCCCATAGCGGGTTAAAACAGCAACACCGCCACGGACCGGAGGTATTATTCATCACTAATCAAACGTCTCGCCTCTCAGTGAAGTGTGATCTGAAGTAAGGACGTGAACGGAAAAATCTTGACGCTAGTTAGCACTACTTCCTTAGCCAGCTCAGCCGCCAGCGCCGCGTTTCTCCCCGTGTCCAGCCCGCCCGCCTGCCCGCCCGTCCGGTCCTCCACCTCTCCCCCAGTGCGCGCACACGTCCTGGGACTTACCGGTCTTATATGCTGATGGTGTCGATGTGAAGAGACAACAAGTGCCGGGAGGCTGCCGGCCACCGCTCCGCTGCTCCGGGACCACAGGAGAACTGATCGGCACACTTTCGCAGCCATCTCTGTCGAGAAACCTCGCCGGGAAGGAGACTGCTGCGGGCGGACGGAGACGCACCGAAGGGAAGAGGGAGGGTGGTGGGCGGGTTGCGGGGCAGGACTACGGCTCCGTACACATACCCTGTGTTGCAGCAGTGTGCACTTATTTTAATGTATCTAATTGATTACAAGCACACGATGGATTAGTTTTTTTGTTTGTTTTTTTGTTTTTTCACAGTAGTACGTGACTCACCAAAGGTGAAAAAAGTGTTTTTGTCAAAACACTGCAAGCGTGCAAAAAACACACGTCAGCGGTGTTTATTTTTTTATATGATGGAGTATTAGGGACACATTAGGAAAAAAATTTTTTTTTTTAAATTTCGAGAATAAATGCAGCTGGATCTTGCATTTAAAGTCCACAATGGCCCTGACCTTTATGTTTAATTACTTGGTTACATGACAATTGAAACAACCCACATTACCATATGTATTCTGTAGATTTGAATCTGAATTCTACAAAAATCTGGAATTCAGGACAATAATTATGCAAATAACTATGCCAGTGAACCATTGTGTGAACTTGTGAGGCCCACCAGTAAGCTTCAATGCACTGGTGTGTGTGTGTGTGTGTGTGTGTGTGTGTGTGTGTGTGTGTGTGTGTGTGTGTGTGTGTGTGTGTGTGTGTGTGTGTGTGTGTGTGTGTGTGTGTGTGTGCTAATAAAATAACTTCAAAAACAGAGGGCACATGCAGAGCTGAATCAAAGCATTCCAGATACCCTTAAAGGGAGACACATTTGCTGTCACTGGCTAGACCATTCATTTCCATATCACTGTCTCCTACGAGTCTGTCCTTCAATCATTCTTTTGTCCCAAAAGGCCTGGCTGCAGGATGAAATCTAATTAAACTGATCTTCAATGACCTTTGAACAGCAAAAGCCAACCCCCACGTCCCATTTCATTTCATGGGTTCGGTGCCAAACTGGCAGGACACGGTGGCATGTGTGTGTGAGTGTGTGTGTGCTTTTTCTTTTTTTTCAAGAACCACTCAACCCCTGTAGAATGAAGGTAGCACAAGCTAATTTAGCCAATGAATGCCAGGGAGACTCCCCTCAGTGGAATGTTAGTCTTACTCTTTGACCCAACTATCAGATGCACTCCCTGACACACCCACTGATTGAAAGACGAGACAACACACAAAGCACAAGAAGTACACAACTTAATATCACAGCTCAGAAATGACAGAGAAAAAACATGTGGGTTAAAAAAAAACTCAATCTGGAATGTTTTTGATTGGACATGGTCTCTGCCTGTCTCTGAAATACAGAGGTAGGTATGTCATTCCTCCGGAACTCGCCCCAGCAGCTAGTCCAGGTGCATCAGGATATGCCAGTGCTGCAATTTAACTGCAAATTCTCCTGCATGGACAAGTACCTGCTGACGGCCTTAAGGCAGTATCGATTCACAAAAACAAATCTTGTGCGCAGGACACCCAATACTACCAGGAAGTGGGTTACATAAATCTTTACAGTACTTCCTTTTAGCTGCTGGACCGTTGGATCACAGCAGGACCCATTTGCACATGGTGTGTCAGCAATGCAAACAAATGAGGCTGCCACAAACTTTGGTGTATTAGATTTCATCTGGTAATTTATGAATTTATTCATAGGGAATATAGAAACAGGTTAAATTAGGTGGCTTTTTTACATACTGCATTTTCCATATTATAGTATCATTCTTATAAATTCCAAACAGATCTGAAAGTCAGGATTAGTTGGATCCTGATGTGAAATGTAGGTCATTAATTATATGTACCTTGGACAATTATTACAGTAACACCAATTAGTACAGGGATCTGAGTGGTTAACAGCTGCTGTATTAAATGGAAACTTTTAAATGAGATATGCCACCACAAGAAAAACACCTTTGAAGATTGTAAAGCTGAAATGTTGTTGAGTCAGTAAAATATTTGAAATATTCAAGAGTAATGTTCTCTGTAGCAGAAATGACAGAGAACTGCTTTTAAAACCTGTTTGCATCCACATGTCAAAGGCAAAGAAGGCAAATTCAGCAGAGTACATAAACGGGTGTGTATGTACATGAGCGTATGAGAACATTCATGCATGACTGAAAGCACCAAAGTTCCCCTCCCACGGTTGTACAAAGAAGGTAATGCGAATGTAGACACGCAGCTTCCATTTCAAGAATACAACGTGAAATAAACACAGACCAAATTAGGCTGCGTGTGTGTGTGTGTGTGTCTCTGGCCGACCCCAAAAGACGAAGGCTCGCTAATGCCACGTAACAATACGACTGGTGAAACCAGAGCCTGCTTTTGTATGAAACTCTTTATCTAAGCCATCTTTCATCATCATACAGGGGTGCAGCTTGTGGTTCAGGTTTCAACAGAGCATTCAGTCTGCAATCCTGCTGGGCAAACACACACATGATTAACCAACCATCATCCCAGTATGGACCTACTGTTTTTTTTGTTGTTGTTGTTGTTGCTTTTTTCCTATAGCATTCCCTCTTGATTAAAACACAAAGCAGAGCTATCCTAAAACCCTTGCAACATCTTATGTCCAGTTTAGTTGCGGTCTTCCTTTAAATTGTTTGTAACAGGGAGTTCTAACATTAGACCGGAGAAGCCGGGAGAAGAGTATAAAAAGGACAAGATGTCATTTCCTTAAGATTTACGCAACTGATTGATGAGACCTGAACTCTAGACCACTGACAAACACGGTGACACCCCCTTGAAAAAATAACCCTGCTCATTTTGCAGTTATTTCTATCTCACTTTGAGGCTGAGGTTACTTAATTGGAAAGCATTTGAATGCTTGTTAAGATGTATGAAAGGTTGCCTTGCAAGGTAAGTGGTTAGTGGTCTCACAGCTGGATAGTTTAAAGAACTGATCTGCATATTTCTAACCATTAAATGGCCATAATTTTTTTGATAAATGACACTTGTCAAAATGTACAGTAATTTTGGATTCTTGGACTCAGATTATTGCTGCTGCAAAGCCATTCAGATTCAATCTGAATTTTCAGCAATTGACAATTACTTACTGTGGCCTCGTGATAAATTGCTCGCAATAATGAAGCATGTGCCAGAGCGCTGCAGGCACAGTCATGTGTCCTACCTTATTAAAAGTGAAGAAAGAAGTACCGAAAATTGCCTGAACAAAATATGCTAATAGCAGAAGAAGAGAGGTTACTTTAGATAATTTGGTAACAGAAAGCAGGGTTGCCATGTTTGTAATATTTAAGTCTTGAGTCGACACTGAAGAAATGATACATATTGAACACTTTTTTGGTTTATTGGCTTCCATTTTAAGCGATTTAACAGCATACAATCTCAGTGGAAAGGAGAAATTGCCGTGATTCTTTTTGTCACTTTACCTTCCTTGCACAGCTTTATTATTATAATAGCTGTATTGATTAAGCAATACGTTATCACAAAGGTCACATTCTGTCATGGCGGGGTCCATTTATAAATGCACCAACCTTATTTATCAGAAATCCTCAAAGGACTTTTTTTTTTTTTTTGTAAGTCTTTTGTCCATCCTGGATTTCTGTATTGCAACCAAATATTGCAAAAGTGGGCATGGTTCCATGGATTTTGTACTAAATTAATTTAAAAAAACATGTGGCAGACATTTGAGGGTGTGTCTCTTACCCAGATGGTTTATGGGTAAAGGGGTGTGGGTGTGTCCCAGATGTAGGGCTTTTATCTGGTCTTTTATCTGGTCTTTTATCTGGGTTACCTGGCTTTCTGCTTGTTGTTCATCTCCGCCGCAAAAAGTACATTGAACTACTTCGACAACTTCACGCCGAGTGATCATTACCCTGTCACAATATCAGTTAAAAATATGTATGTGTATAAAATAATACAATACATGCCAAAAAAGTATAGTAAGTGTATATGACAACCTTAGACCACTGTTCCATCTCCATGTGAATTGAACCTCTTGAGGGCCACATTGCTTCGTCAAGGTCCCCCAGCAGAATGCTGCCTCTTTCCATGCCCCGCAAACTACTCATGAATGATGCAATGCGAGCAGTGATAAATAACTCATTGCACCAGACAGGCCTCCAAATTCCCTAGCTCCTTTTTTTTTTGGTCATGCCAGAACACGTTTCAGTCCTTGGAAGTTCCACCCTACAAACCGCAGGTCTTTAACGGGTTTGCTGTGAACAGGTTGGGACTTTGTGACCAAGTTGACACGTTTTGTCGTACTTGTCAGATGATTTCTGATCATTTTTGCAATGTTTGCTCAACTGCAGGGGGGACAATGTTATCGGGGGTGCTGATGTAGGGTGTGTTTGGAATCAATGACAAGGACAGCACTGTAGCAAGATAGTTATTTAAATGTCAGTGGTTAGTTTTCTTTTTCCAATATATCTATACTGACCTGCCTATGCACATTTTCTCATCCTGATTAAAAACCCATAAACAAATGGATCTGGAGATTGTTTTCATTTCAAATGACTTTTAAAATCTGACTACATAAATCATGCTAAGTCATGCTTTGAAAAATGTAATATTCAATGAGAAAGGCAATGACAATTTAAGTAACGCTCAGGGGCTCAAACTGTGCAAATACTTTGGTCAACATTGCAAAAGATAAACACATAACCGGAATAATGAGCATTAAATATGGCTGGAGCTTTATACGGTAAATGTATTTGTATTCATATATTGCTTTATTATGTTTGCTATGTTTGTATATTTGCCCCCCCCCCCCTTGTATTTTCTGCCCCGTATCCCTCTTCTTCTCCTCCTTTGCCCAGCCAGCTTTCAGCAGGATGGTTCCTCCGTAAGCCTGGTCCTGCTCAAAGTTTCTTCCTGTTAGAAGGGAATTTTTCCTTGCCACTGTGCTCACCTGGGGGTTCAGGCTCTGGGTTTCTGCCTCTGTAAAGAACCTAGAGACAATTTTTATTGTAATAGGCGCTATATACAATAAACTGAATTGAATATATTGTAATATTCTGTTAAGGTCATTTATTCAGAAGTTGCTTTTGTCTGTGTAGTTTTACTGAGCAGGACTGTAGTGAGCCTGAGGATATTTAAATTAGATTATTAAAATATCAGGAACTAATATTCTTTTTATAAGCTTTCTAAGGTGGATTTCATGTTTGTTTTAGTTTTCTCGTCCCACTGCTACTGTAAAACCGATATTAGTTTGCCCACCTCAGTGAAAGAGTGACAGTCTGATCGGAACAGGAATATCGGTTGTCCATGATTAATAACATGACCTAAAAACGTCAATATTTATGGCTCTTCCACTGTTCGCACCGGTGTGGCTCCGACCGCATGGGGCGTGGCTGAAGGACATCTGGCCCCGCCCCTCTGGCCGTGCTACAGCTGCGGAACACGGAACTACTGCTAGTTGGCTGCCCCATCTCTGCTGCCACTAAAGGCAAATAGGTACTCTGATACACCGGCGACATTATCATTTGCACTGAGTGGAGTTTCCCCGGCTCCCATGTAAGTAAACATGTCATGTTTTTTTGGATGAAACTGCTGTGAAACGACGCTAGATTCATTTCCTTTTATGCCAGCTAGCGTTAGCATTCCTACAAAACGCTTGTCAGGCTGCTGGACTCGACAACGAAACATGTCAGATTGAGAGCAACTACCAAAACCAGTTGGGAATGCAGCTGAGATTACCTGTTACTTGATAGAGAGAGCTACATTTTTATTTTAAAAAGGTTATAATCACGAACCTACGGCGAAAGTCAAAATATTTGGATCCCCGTTGTGCATCATGGAAACGGTTTTAGGGATTTGAGTGTCTGCTCCAAAAATAATAAGTTATCTGTATTTTGCCCATTCACTCTCCCCTTACCATTAGAGTGGATTGTTATCTCTTAAAATTTGCGTGTCGTGTAAATGTAATGTCAGAGACCCTGATATCCTGAACGTCTCCTGGGTCAGCATAGCTTGAGCCTGGTGCAGATGACCCTCAGAGGACTTCACAGGAGCCAAGTTTATTAAAAGTTTAGGGTCTGAAAAGTTGCACTTTATATTAGATGCACATTTTTACTTGCTGTATCCCTCTTTTTGACAATTATCTGCCCAGGGCAAGGTGATATTTTGTTACCACTGCAGAGGGAGTTAACATGTTAGGGGCAAGAAAATATCCTAAAAACACTGAAAAGAATTAAGTGTAATTACTTTCACAATTTTTTTTTAAACTCCATGTATCAAGTTCCCATGTAAATGGAAAAGCAGCTTCAGTTTATAGGGTTTCAAGAGATGTGAACTGTGCTTTTACATTTTGGGATATAAATTAAGATATTATCAGTCATATCAAATTCATGTGATTACTGTTCAATAGTGGCATGTTTTTGTTATTTTTTTAAATCATACAGATATTTTCAGCTTCAATATAATAAAAAGACAAAGATTGTTAATCTGAAATCTTTAATTGCAGAAAATATTTTCTTTTAGGATGCTTAGTGTTTCATTCATCTTGTAGCCTTTGCTGCAGATTACCCGTACAGACCATTTAAAAACAAAATGAAACACTGTATTCTGTTAAGGTAATGACATGACATTAAGAGTTTAGTAGTAATTTTAGTTCATGTGGTTGTATTGTCTAATGTGTATTTAGTTTTAATAGTTCATTTTTTCCAGTGCCAGATCTCATCTCAGTCCCTCTTTTTGTACTTTTTTAAAACCTTAATTAAGTATCAGACAATTTAGGAGAAAAATGTGGAAATTGTGCAGTTATATGTGCTGAGTGTGATCATTTTAAAATTATTTGATTATCATACAGTTTTTAGCTTATAATGTGTCCCCCATGCCCCCTTTGCTTTGCTTTAGATGCATAAAAACTCATCTGCACACATCCTATAAATTATTTATATATTTTCAGCATTAGTTTGTCAGAGAGTTGGATTTTTTAATAGGATATCAACAAGGGGAAGCTTCAGGCTGTAGTAAAATAAATTTATCTGTCCTGTCATGTATGCATGCATACATTAGAGTCATGAACATGCATTGGCCCATGCTTCTTTGGTTATCAACATCCTGTGACACCAGTGCAACAAGAAACATGTCAGATGAAATTAAGTACTAGAGCTTAGCTGCACTGGAATTTGTGTAATTTCCTCTGTTTAATAATAATGGGTATTAAAAATTGGAGCACATTTATGCATTTCCTGTTATGAGTACAGGAATGCTTGCAGTGCAATATAAAGCTGGTTCCACTGTTGCTGAGATTAGGGTTAATTTGTTTTATTTTCCAATGCATAAAAGTCATCCATAGCTTATGACATGACGAATGTAATTAGCATAATGCTATGTTTGTTGACAGACTTTAAAACATTGTAAATGGTACATAAGCTATATATTTTGTGTTTTTTTTTTTTGCTTGGGTCTGTGAACATCACACGGACTGCAGGTTTATTGTCGGTTGTATCCCCACATACCTTGCTCTTCCTTTATAGGATGTTCCGCTTGCGGGCATTGTCCGCAGTGTCAGTGGGCCTTGTGCAGCTGTCCCGACGCTTCCACAGTGGGACGGGACAGGGATCTTCCCAGAGGAGGCGCATGCTGGCAGCTCTGGCTGGAGTCACTGGAGCTTCTGCTAGTGCTGGTCTGCTCTGGAAACGGTAGGTCCCCTAAGTATACTTGCTAAATCCTTCACTTCTGATAAGAAAATATGACAATGTAACACTCAAACCAAACTGTAGTTAAAACACATAACATATGGAACAGATTTGCTGAAGGGTATATTCATGTCATTAAAGTACACTGCCTTACACATCTTGATTTAAAGTATGCTGCCTTTGTCTGGAAAAGATATGTTTTAGAAAGCTGTGCTTTTTCATGACAGCTCATTTTCCACCATAGCTCCTAGTGGAAAATGGTCAAAAGTTTGGAAGGGTACCCAAAAACACTGATGCATTGGGTGCGAATCCTTCTGTTTGTGTACCAAGATCACTGGTACAGTACAGGTACACGCAGACACACTGAAGTACGATGGTTTGTTGCCAGACAGTCATCACATGTGCAACTCTGCATCGTTTTTACAAATGCTATAGATTACGTTGAATAGAAAGAAGGTAACAGAAGTTCAGCAGTATACTGCATTTGTATGGAGAAATTGAAAACACAAACCTCACCTCTTCCGTGTGCTTTTGTGTTTTCTTGAGCACCTTGGCAAGTAGATACTAACCACAACATGAAGTAGCTTACGAACATTCCGAGGCAACACTCCACACGTATCACCGTGTTTTCATTGGTGCGATTACGAAATAGACTGGTGTTTAATGAAGGTAAAGCGCTGGAGAGGGTGTTGTTGGCATGGGAGCGCTGTGGTGGCAGAATGAGTGTGCTGCAGGAGGCAGTGATAAGTGCTGAATAGTGCCCCAGGATGTTTAAGACTGATGGGACGATGCTGATCAGGGCATTCAAGCCAGTGTTCACATAACTATTGCCTAAACAATTCCTTAATGATGACTGTGTTGCTTTTTTTTTTTTAGAGCATATGCAGAAGCAGGATCCACTGTTCAACACTCCGAGCAACAAGACAGAGAAGAAGATGACTTTGTGAGCGATTCGGAAGAGAAGTCAGTAGAGTCCAGCAATGATGATGAAGCAAAGGATGATGGTGGTGAAGGGAAAAAAAAGAAGGCACGCTCTGGATTCCGAGACCGCAAGGTAATCGATAAACGATGAACATTCAACCAAGTGTGGTGTTTAATTCAACTCCTGAGTGGTGTTTGAAAAGCTGTACCAATCAGTGTTCAATCTGCAAGCACCAGGGTGTTTCTGACAGAATGCTTTATAGAAGCTCTGAGAGAAATGGGCATGCACCGCTGCTGTCATAAGCATGAAAAACGTCTGAAAATTTTATTGCCGTTAATTAGATAACAAATGACAACATGGAACCAGAGGAGAACAAAATACTGAATATAGTTCACAGCACTGCACATTATGTCACTGGAGAATGAGGCGATAAAGAGGCAACACTTTGAACGTTGACTTTCTTTCCAAATTGAATGTGATGCAACGCTTCATCTGACTTATGGCTGTAGAGGAAATAGATGTGCATATATATCTTGCCTCAGTCCTCATCTACAGAGACCATATATTTTTTATCACAGCACTGCATGATTTACTGGGTTTAGCAGAAAATTATATTGAATAAAGGTATAGGTTTATGTCATATGCTTTAGCCTGACTTTAAAATAGATGTCTTGATGGAATTGCATAATGGATAGAATTTGATCTTTTGGATCATTTTTTGATCAAGTCTCATTTTTTCCTTTTTTTGACTTACACACAGTTTCATTATTTTAAAATGAAATTAATGTTACAAGAAGTTCTCACTGTTTCCGTGCTTTCATGTTTCGACTGATACGGTAGTTTAAGGGAGAAGTTTCGAAAATCTAAAGGGAAAAATCATGTGTGTCTGCCTTGGTAATAGAAGGAGAACACCAAAATGGCTGGAGGTTTAAAAGAATGGGTTTGAGGCACAATAACTGTGGCTGATGCTGAGATCAGTGGGATGTAAATCTGAGGAGATAAAAGCAAGAGAGTGGTGACAGCCGTCAGTCCCGTAACCTTTCATCCATTCACTGATGCTTGCCTTTTCTGGGGGACATGCTGCTGGTAAATTCCCTACAGACCACTGAGGTTTGCTCGAGAGCGGGAAAGACCGAGAAGCATAATGTCAGTCACATACTCTCACATCTCGTTTGATCCGAGTCAGTGCACCGTTTCCTCCTTTCTGCTGTCAAATTAAAGTGGATCATTTCTGTGTAGTGGGTAACACAGGTGTAAACAATCAGTGTTTTAATGGCACCCAAGCTATCAGCCAATCAGCTCCCAATCACTGCTCTGTAAACTTGGAGCTGGAAGGCAGGTGGCACTGTCATATGGCCAATGTGTGTGTGATGTTTTTTTTATTTCCCCGCAGTGTTCACTTGGGTTCGCCTCACATATGGTTGCCAGAGCGTTGATTCCTCTTTATATGGACCTTGATTTTTAGGTGATGGAGTATGAGAACAGGATAAGAGCCTACTCCACTCCCGACAAGATTTTCCGCTACTTCGCCACCCTGAAGGTTATAAGTGAGCACGGTGATTCCGAGGTCTACATGACTCCCCAGGACTTCATACGCTCCATCACACCCAACGAGAAACAGCCTGAAAGTGAGTCCTCTTCTTTTTCTGCCACCTTTATTCAAGTTGTTGCCCAGTGGCATGCCCCAGTTGTCAAAGTCAGATATCTCAGGTTAGCGGCGCTGGAATGATGTCGCTCAGTTGGCCCAGCATTACTCAACCAACCCCCTTCAGTGCAGAGCAGGAGACACTCGGCGCACAGGACTTGCCAGATTTCAGTGTAGAACAAATCCCACTGACTGCGGTCTCAAGTATGATGGGGGGTCTGGAGGGAGGGGGGAAGCAACAGGACTGTCTGGTCACACTGAGTTCAGGGGTTCACAACACAGCAGTTGGTGTAGCCATTGATGGGCTGTGACTGGGGTTCTATAAATTTCCATTTATAAATGCACTCCAGACCATGAAGACCCCTTTATTTTCTAAACATTGATTTATGATTATTGAAGCGTTTAAATAATTTAGGGTGTTTTGCACAAAGACAACACAATTAGCGATTTATATCACTGGGTGTCTAAAATGGTCAATAATTGATTCTGCTGTGTTTTAGGTACAGGCTCAAGCAGTTGATACCTTTTTTTAACACAGGTATTAAACAGTTCAGGTTAGTTAGTTCGGAGTTCAGTGATTGGAGGTTACGATCCTTTCGTAATGTTCTTACACTGAGTAATTGTTGTGAAATGTGCCAGATGTAGATGTATAGTTTTGCTGCTCTTCCTCTCATCCTCCTGCTTGCTAACCTGAAGGTTAAGCAGGGATTACTTGACAAGGTGTCGGCACTGTTATGTCATCAGGGATTGATGATGACGATGAAGAAATCAGCTTCAAATAATATACTGGCGTTGACTTTATTAGTACTAATTTTAATTAGGTTGTTCCTTAAATGACTCCCACAAAGTTAATGTGTTTCTTGTAGTTGAAGCCATGCCAGGCTTTCTGTGTGATATAACTCCAGTTTTTCACTTTAGAAAGGAACTTCTGTGTTTTTTATTTGCGTATATTTTTTTTTTAATACGAACACCTCGCAAAATTGATCCATTCTACTCTGCCCACTAGGCAAGAGTGAGAAAGAGAAGAGAGTAAAAACAAAACACTGAATCAGGGAAAACATTATTTTCTGATTTGATTTTAAAGCACAAACATGCCCACAACTCTGCACAGATTTTAGTGACAATACAGCTGAAAGACACTTTTTATCATATCTGCTGTACAGCCCACCTCAGAAGCCCAGAAACGTGCACATTGGCCGTGCATTTAACTGGAAAGGATGCAAATTTAGAATACACTGTGAAACGATCTCTTATAAACTGCAAAATGAAGTGATGTGTTTCTTGTGCAGAAAGATAACACAGAGGAGAGCAGAGTGAAGAAAAATGTGTGCATGTCATAGATGTATAAATCAGGCAGTATTACCACTACTGCTGAGCTGTTCCTATAAAACAAAGCACAGCTGTGGTGAGCAGAGGTATGGAAATGGGCTGTTAATGACGATTATTAATCTTAAATACATATCAATCGTTACCGGAGGTTTGGTATGACACTAACTAAATTCATTTGTTCTGTATCATGACAGACATAAATCCTCCTTCCCCTGCAGGCTAAACAGTCTATCTCACATCTTCTTTGTTATAGTTTATTTTGTCTTGTAATATTTCTGTTTTCTCTCTGCTCATTTCAGATCTGGGGTTAGATCAATTCGTTGTCAAACGCTATGATGGCAAGGTAAGAGCTCACTGTCTTTTAGGTAAAGTGACCTTAGATGGTTCACAGCAGGAAGTTTTAATATTTATGGTATCGACACATCGTTATTAGATGACTTAAATATACTGTTGATTTAAAAGTGCTCTTGACCACTGTTTTCTTAATGTTTTTTGTTTTTTCTGTCTTTTCTACCAGAGGCATTTTATTTATGATCCATATCTTTATGTCTACAGACAATTTAGCCAGTGTACCAAAACAGCATCTTGTCCAATTGATCTTGTTCATAGTGTAAATGTCTCTAAATACTAATGCAAATGTGGCGTTGGTACATTTTATTTGGATAACAGCATAATGAAATAAATTTGGAACGCATTCTAAAAATGGCAAACGGCCAGTCAACGCTTTCAGGCTGTGTTTCACGTTGAAATGAAAATAAGTTAAATTTGACATCAGATCACTTTCGGTTTGATTGCATGGCCTTTGCACTTCCAATTATTAATAAATAAAAAGGAATATGCACAAGAATATATTCCATAGTAGACTTTGAGGTCTGTTAAAGAGTAATTAGTATGGAGTAATCAGGTACTCACTGTGTTTTGTTTGCAGCCTGTGTAGGTGTTCTGTATTGACTCTAACTGCTTTAGTCAGAAGACCTGTTCACTGCCTGATCATCTATTTAAAGACAAGAAAGCAAGTGAACTTTGAGCAGACCACACACTGACGTTAAAATTAGCCAGTCCCCTTGTTCCAAAAGCTGACATTTCTCTTTTTATAGTGGATAAAGAAGCCATCAGTATAAATCACCAACATCATTATTTTTATTACTGCTTCCCTTGATATTGATTTGTGCCTATTGCCGCCCTCCCACTGATCCCATAAAGCACCTCTCACACCCAGTAGCCAACCTTTGTAATTTTTCTAGTGTTCACTAATTATTAGCATAGAGATTGTAGTTTGTAACCTCATTAAAAGATCACAACCCATCAGTCGCCATGCCGGTATGATGAATCAAAATGGAAATGAAAATGTGTGAAGGAAAGAGAACAATCTTTGTTTTAATACCCTCCAATTTTGTACACACCATCCCCACCTTTGGTCCACATACTCCCTATATGTAGCAGGCATATGTGTGGACGTGTCCTCTGTCTGTGCAGCACTCAGAGGACCCCCCCTCCTCTTCTCCAGTCTCCTCAAAGACACGTGCCTCTCGCTCGTTGACTTAATGGGCACCTCCAGCTAGATGAAGGAATAAGTCAGTGCTGTTTCCTGCCAAGAAGCAATGAAATGGAGTTCACGTAAAACTTAAAAGTGCATCGAAATGGACGGAAATAAATTGGCCCTGGCCTGGTCAGCACTGCGCTGAGGAAGATGAGCTCGATGGGGTTGGGGTGCATTACGAGGGGGGGCCCGTCAGATGCAGGCTGGTTGATTGATAGTAATGATATGAGAAGTGTTGTGTGAGAGTAACTCAGCTTTATCAAGCAAGCTCTCTCACGTCCTGTGTTTTAGTTTAGAACTGGTCAAACCTCTGAATATATTTACAGTTTCATGTCTGCTGTTCATTCTGACTGACTGACTTGGTATTTTCTTGTTATTTGAAAGTAATGTTTTGATTATTTGTTCAACTATTTATTTACGGCAACACTGTTTTCTTAAAAAAATCACCCTGCATCTGTGTTTTGATGATGAGGATGTGCCTTTAGCTGATGGAAGGTTATTTTGATGGGAACGTGATTGAATTGTTTTGCCGTGCTTTTGTCAGTCATTCTCTCTCACTCATGAATGAAGAGTAATTGCTCCATTTCTCTCTCTTCCCTTCCTCGTATATAAACATCGTCCTCGAATCCGCACCATCAAAATCCTCAACTGTTTGTCTCCCCCCATTTGTTTCATCTGTGAATCCCCCTCTCCACCCATCCATACCCCGTCCCTCCTCCTCCTCCTCCTTGCCATCATCTCTCCCTCCCTCCGTCCTGCCCATCTTCCTGGTCTGCCCCTCCCTTTCTGCAGGACTTCTGGCAGGTATGGGGTGTGCCGAATAGCATGTATGCACCTGAATGAAAAACTGCACTTTGTACTACTTCCCTCAGCTCTCCTTCTTACCTTTATCCTTTTTTCCCCCCCAATTACTTACTCTTGTACTCTTATGAGGGTGCAGCTTCATTGTTGTTAGTTCAGGGGAACAGTGGAATTTTACCAGTTAGGCTTCAGTGGCCATAATCTCAGTCTCAATTTGGGGCACATTGTGTAATATTGCAAAGACGTAACCTTTGTCTGATTGGCTGGTGAACCGTTGAGCCCGTTTACAAGACATCAAGATTATTTATAGTTTACGAAGTTTTTTTGGTGTAGGCCAATTTATGTTTGTTTCATATACCTTTACTGTTTTGCAAGCATGGTTAAATGAGTCCCAGCATCTGAAAAACTAATCTGCTCAGTGGTATGGCCCGTAAGCAAGCTTGGATGGCTTGTTTAGTCATGATGACAAAGTTTAGCCAAATGCCAACAGCAGGTTATACAAGATCTCCTAAAGGTGCAAGGATTATGTCAACTAAACTGTACAAGGTGAGACTCGTATTGCTTTTGGACATTCCTTTAAACGCAGGCAACCAGTGCACTTTATTTTATTACATACAGAATTTCAAGTCCAATTTGCAAACAATGATTTGATTACAATGAGATTGTTTGGGCAGTGCCAGTGTGTAGCAGTGCTGTTCCCCTGCACTTTTTCCTCTTTCTTGCTTTATAAATCTCATAACTTGGTGTCTTTTAGGAGATATCAGAGTTTTATCAGCTTTTGACATGCTTTGGCACTTGGGCCATTTTCCCAGCATGCACTGCTTTCTTGCCTGTGCCTCACAGAGAAAACAGCTTGTGGGGGCGCCATCTATCTCTACGCATGGTGACATCACATGGTGATTTTGGGATCCGGGAAGTGGCGTGTTAGCTAACTTAAAGGCTGTGTCGATGTGCTTTATGACCTTCACAAAATCATCCTCTGGACTGTCTGGATGTCAGTGCTGCATGATTTGTATAGAGCATGTTTTCCACCCACTGAAGGAAGGACATCTGTTCTGTTTCAAATGTGTCCAAACTGTTCTCCTGGCTTTGGTTCTCTGTCTGCCACAGCGTCTGCTTTGTGACCTGCTGTGGCCATCAGTGGACGCCTGTCACTCAAATGGAATGACAAGGGTTTTTTTTTTCCCTAATGCTCACAAGCATCCTGTAATAACTGTTGTCATGTTCACTCTTTAATTTCACAGGAAGCTCCCAGGGCTTACTGCTTGGACTGCTGCAGCTCTATTCCTCTATATTATCTCGCCAACTTTAATTCTAACACTTCTTTCACTATCTGAGTACATTAATTAATTTCTGTTAAAACTCCTGTGATTTTTTTTTTTTTTTGTATCCTATTTGACAGTATTTGAGGTTTGGTTGTTTTTTTTAAGTTCATTCAGTTTGCTCTCTCCTGCGGTGAGGTGCCTGGTACTTTTAAATTAGCACCTATGCTGCAATTAACAGTGCAAATGACTGATGCGTCATAAACAATAACATACCACCACAAATATATCCTTGATTACTTCAAGTTTGGCAGATATGAGCATGAATTCTGTGGAGATGAAGCAAATTACCCCATCTATAAAGTTGCGCTGGCTTTCTTTGAGGGATGGAGGGAATCTGTGAACTTGTATTTTCGTGCAGTGCAGAAAAGGTGTGAGTTCACTGTTGGAGCTTCCGGCTACTCTAAATGTCAGGCTCAGACCCAGGTTGACTTTCCCACTGATGCAAGTGGCCTTGAACGCTCCTTGTCTATCATTGAACCTGCAAAAGTGACACACACAGAGAAAATTAAGACAGTGGTTGTTTTGTTTTTAACCCTGTTCTCCCTTTTCACTTGTTCCATGATGGCAGTCAATGACATTCTGCCCTCCTGTCATAAAGCCTAGATACCAGCATACTCCAACCTTCCATTCCAAGTACCTCGTACTAAAGCTGAGAGGGCAATAAAGGGCAGATATGGATGTGTACACTTGAAAACATTAAGCTTTTAATTTCCAGAGGATGGATATCCTAAATATTGTTATTCAGTTCCTTGTCTGCTATCTTTTCTATTCTTTTAAATTGTCAGGTTTTTAAGTATGACCCTTTTCACACTTTCCTCAGAAAGATTCTGTTATCCACTCCTGAAATGAGCCGAATAAAATTCAGCCTCTTTTGCCTACAGGCTCCTGGCTGTACTTCATTAGAGTCTCATATTTTGGACAGTTTTGAATTTTGCCTGGAAGCTATGTTGCTCTGTGACCTGGTGCACTGGAGAGATTTGCCTCAGTTCACAGGATTTCCTCAGGGAAAACAACCTTCATGCAACGCTAAGACAGGAATCATGTACATACATCACTTACAAAGATAAAAATGATCAACACAAACATGCTCACACATGCTGTCAAATCAGGCATTCAGAGAGAGAAAGAGAGACAAAAAGGGATTACGCTTGATTGAAAATGTGAATATGAGAAATATAAATTGCAGTCAAAGCCTAAAGCAGATGATTAAAACTACAAGCAGTTCAGGGAGCATCCAATATGGTATGACTACAATAGGATATTTTCACCAGTAATAGGATATTGGAAGATCAAGCAGGGCGATCGGGCATGAGTTTCCCAATGAGTAACACACTCCTCCAACTAAAAAGAGTTTCGTGTAGTCAAATATACAATACCAGCACATTGTTACATCATACAGTCGTGTGTGACTGTTGGACAGTGTGATGCCTCCCCCTCATCCATTTGTATGTTATTGGATTTTACATCCTTCGTATTTATTCAGGCTGTTCTGAGGGGGTGTAAGTTATTACTCATAATGTGCTCAGCATCTCTGTGTGATCATTATAATGAGGCCCATCGGGTTTATGTCTCTCGTGTGTTGTGGTGCAGCACACAGAGTGGCGTAGTTGCGCTTGTTTCCTGTCTTATGGACCATAATCAGGTCTCACCTCAGGCCCAGAGAGTTTAGTGCTGCCATTCAGAACTCTTAGGAAAATACAAACCTCTTCTACTCTCACCTGATCCGTTTTTATCTATACCTTTGTGTCTTCACACTTCCGCACTTGCAAACACGCAAAAGCCTTTAGCCAGCAAAGCCTTCACTTTAGTTCCTGTTTTCTTCAACCTGTTTTCGCCGCACTTGAAATAACAATTTTTGTCTCTCACTTCCCCCTCTCTCTCTCCCACTTCCTTCTCCCTTTAAATGGCCACTTGTGATAAAGAAATGTACACTATTGTCTAACAGACCGCTGGGCTTATGATTTATATGATAAGCTTATAACACTTGCCAGTTGGCATGTCATCAGGAGGGAGTTGGTGTAAGGGGAATGTTTAACACTTTATTGTTATGCTACTAAGGGGGTGCCACCAAATTAGTTTTCTTATATGTTTTATTACCAATCAAAATATTTCCCTCAGCAGGCAGCTCTGCGGACAGCTGTCCTTTTCACTGTAGTTAACTTTTAATGTTTTTCACATTTTAATTATTGAAGGACATATTTGAATTTCTAAATTGAGTGGTGCCCCCTAATTATGTTGTTTTGAAGAAAGCATTTATTATTTCTGTGTGTTTGTGGGGGGGGGGGATGATAAGAACATTTGTGTTGTTCAAGGCCCTGCTAAAGACAGCAGAGGCCACACTGTTCTCTAACAGTTGTTTCTCCTCCTTCCTCCACCTTTGAATTGGACCTTGCAGACGGAGGTAACTCCACACGGGCTCAGCGTGGCCTAACCTCCCCACCCTTTCTAAGGCATGCTCTGTCCATCTGTCCACTACTTGGTGGAGCGTCCTATTAGTGGGACACTGTGTTTGGAGTCTTTCTCTTGAGTGTGTAGTGTGCATGTGGTTTCACTTTCATGCAGTGCTGTTAATATTCACATTCTAACAGGAGAACCGTCAGTTCGCTCTGACTCTGAGTGTGTGTGTGTGTGTGTGTGTGTGTGAATGGGAAAACTCAACTTGCTTTAGTTTCAGTGATTCATTTTAATCAAAGAAAATCAATGGTGTTTGCGCTGCAGTCTCTTGTGATGTTTCTCCTCTTTTTATAGTATGTCGATGTGAGATTGTGAGTACACGTTCTGGTGCTTCATGCGTTTTCGTACTCAGACATGTGACTAATTTTTCATCACAACCACCCTCACCTGCCTGTGTATGCAGCATTTGCATGACTGTTATTGTCTGTCGATCTTACGCACCAGGGCTATTGTGTAGATGTGTGTGGAAGTGGAGCACGTGTGTATCATTCTTGAGCAAGGCCGTGCTCTGATTAGATTGACACGCATGCTTCCTTTCACACGCAAGGGTACACCTGTGGCAGCTGCAGAAACCACACATTTATGTCAGATGGCCTTAATACATCATCTTCATCTTCTTTTCTTTGCAACCTGAACGAGTAGAAGATTGCCCAGGAGAGAGAGAAGTTTGCAGATGAGGACAGCATATTTTACACTCTGGGAGAATGTGGCCTAATCTCCTTCTCTGACTATATCTTCCTCACCACCGTGCTTTCCAGTAAGTATGTCTCTGGAACTTACCGAAGTCCCATTCCAATGCGTCCTTAGTAGACCGTATGATGACAAATCAAATTCTATGTTCTGATCTGATAAAATAATCAGTTCAGATAGAAGATGAAAGTCATGAATGCTCCCGCGTCAAAGCTGACTGCACATTTAAGATCATCCCCAGTTCAGACTTTATAATGTGGCCCTTTTAAAGACCATGCAGTGGAAACATTTACACTTGGAACATAAATCTGTTTATTTAGTCCAGAAATAGCATTGGGTTTGTCAGTTCTATATTAATACCTCCTCTGTCAACATGTCAAAGATCAGGGCAATGAAAATGAAGCTTTGACTTCTCCTAGTTATATTTTATCCTCCCAGCTTAGCGCCAACATTTCTTATAATCTTTTCATTTTGCAGAAGTCTCCAGGGAAAGTTTTCAAGGACAAGTCATTTTTAAACAGACAGGGCAGGGTGCCTTATGGTTGGTTTCAATTCATTTAACACAGCCACCAAATTAGCTCTAAGGTTTTGGGGGTTTTTTTTGCCTTGAGGGTCCTCAATTTTACTGCTTTTGTACAGTCTGAATATTGGACACAAGACAAGTTTAATGTTTTAATCCTGCTATTTTCTTATAATGATTAGCTCTTTTATGCCATTACACTGATAATGGGCTGGCTTTGGCTCGATTGTTGGTTCAATAAAGTGTCTCTGCACTACATTCCAAAGTATCCTTGATTATGATCTGGAACATTGAATCCTGATGCTGCATCCTGTGGTTATGCTGCTTTGTAAGCAGGTGGCACCCCGTGGAATCATCCTTGCAAACTCTGAATGCAGAATTGAAATGTAAAGCACTTTGAGGCCAGCTGACAGGAAAAGCACCGTAATATACTGTTCACGTAATCGTCACCGTGCAACTCCAAGTCAATCACACTTCCAGTCATCAGCCTGTACAGTTAGAAAGCAATAATGACTGTGATTCAGTCACGTCACACAAACAACTGGTGGATTGAACAAGGGCTGAATGTTTGCTGTGTATCCGAGCACAGAGACGGGTGTGGTGGAGATGCTAGGAGGGATGGGGGTGGGTCTAGCAGGGCAGCAGCCCAGCAGCAGGACAACAATATGCTCTTTTGTGGAAGAAACAGGATTATTGCCAGAACCCCACAAAATGACCTTCAGCGAGCAATTCATGTCCATGTTTCTACCTGCGATGTCAGAAACAGACTCCATGGCGGTGGCGTAAGGGCCCTACACCCACAGTTGGGGCCAACTCAGGACCACCAAACTTCCTGTGTTTCAGCAACTGTTCTCTTCCTAGATGGTGTTCCTCTCCTCTCTCTCAGTGATCTGCCATCCAACTTTAGTGCTTAGTAGGGAAACAGTGCCTCTTCTCCTTTGGCATTGAATTGAATGCAGCAGTGTAGAAAATGCACTGGCTGAAAGGTTAAAATAACAGAAATGATTTGGCCATGCTTTTGCTAGCCATTATTTCATCGCTTGCCCAAAGCTTCTTTTTGCTCCAGTGAGTTTTTGGCAAAATGAAGAAACAAACCTTTCGGAAGCAATATAATCACATGAGCTTTTTGATGCATAGTGACGATTGGCTCCGAGTTAGATGTGCACAGCTATATTATTTAAAAAGAAAAATACTTGGAAAATAAATCAATTGCGCTGCAGCTGAGCAGTGCATCGAGTTGGTGGTGATTGTATGGCAGTCATTTTGCAGACCAGTGGCTGTTTGATCAAAAACAAGATTTACAAGTCCCGTTTGAGCAGTTAAGTTGCATGTTTTCATATCATGTTGCATTGATTTCTGTTTTTGTGTGCAGCTCCTCAGAGGAATTTTGAGATTGCCTTCAAAATGTTTGATCTGAACGGCGACGGGGAGGTGGACCTTGAAGAGTTTGATCAGGTTAGACTGTGGAGCCTCACAGAAACAGCTAACCAACATGTTAGCTCACACCAGCATGTATAGTAGGTCCTGTCTCTGTTAGCAGTCAAGCCAGCAGAAACACAGAGTGACAGGCAGTAGAACATTGAAGTGCATCACCATGACATCTACTCAGAGGGAATAATAAAGTCTGAGCTCTGGTGTATACCAGTATCTGATGAGGTTAGAACGCGCAGTAATTGAAGTATTATTTAGATGCCTGCAATTGAAATCACCATCTTACAGAAAATCAATCATCTCACAGAGACCTTGTTGATATGTTATTGCGAAATGTAACAGTCCGGTCATATCAACTCTGTCATCATGTCTGACATAGAACTCCTCACATCCGCGCAGGTTCAGAGCATCATTCGTTCCCAGACCAGTATGGGCATGAGACACCGAGACCGGTCCACCACAGGAAACACTCTCAAGTCGGCTGGCTGCGGCTCAGCACTCACCACCTACTTCTTTGGAGAAGACCTGAAAGGCAAACTGACCATCAGGAGCTTCCTGGAGTTTCAGAGGAAACTGCAGCACGATGTGCTCAAACTAGAGGTGATTGAAAAGGAAGGAAATACAGGGGAATGACAACAAATGGATTTAATTACATCTTTGCTTTGAATTTCACTTTCAAATAACTATCGTGAAACCGATTTTTAGATCAAACAAAAAAAAACCCCAAAGGACACAGAGCCAGAGAAAGAAGAAGCAAACAAACGCAGGAGCATTGTAGACATCGAGGTCAGACGCTGGCAGATGTGCTGCGTGGATTTTCTGTCAGAGTCTGTCAGAAACACCGGCTCAGAACTGTCACGCAAAACATCCTACCGGCGTCCTTGCTCCGCAGATCATAACGGTTTTCTAATCCTAATTAACAGTGAGCGAGATCTTAACAAAGGATATTAACCTTAACACACATGATTTCATTCATGCTGGCGCAGTTTAATTGCTGATTTAGGCTGAGTTTTATAATGCACTTGCAGCATTTGTTGCATCCCAATAGTCAACAAGCTGACTGGTTTTGCTGATATTTAGCCCCCGTTTGTTGAATTCTTTTGTTCTTTCAGTCTCGTCATCTACAGAATTCTGTTCACTAAGACAGCATATTTGTCTTTACCCATAAACTGGATCACATACGTCAGTTTGGTGCTAAAATTAACTTCAGCGTGAGTTTTAAGTCTGAGTCTGGATTGTAAACTTTAACTGGTTCTTTGAGGAACATGCCAGTAAGGCAGCTGCTAAACTTTCTCTTTCACTCACTTTTATTCTTGTGTCTAAACTCTTCAGATATAGCTGCTTGCCAGCGCACGAATTACTGCCTGGCTTCATAGTATAACAAATGCATTTACACAAAGCAAAGAATGGTTCTTTTATCAAGAAAACCTTTAAGCACAACAGAAGAATATCCAGTGCTGCTGTAGTTAATGTTGATCTAATCAAATGTATATCATGTATATCCCTGGACCACGTGAAGCTAATGTGACAGTTTTACTGATGTTTATTGCCTGTGTGAGCTCCGCTTATTGTTTAGCTGTCCAGCCCACTCATTTACTGTTCCCTTGATTCATTTTCACCCCTTTGTGAGAATGATCTGTTTCCACAAGAAGAGTCTAAAAGCAGAAGAAAAGACCACGGCTCCCCGACAAGCTGGTGAATCATTGGTGAAGCATTAAGGAGCTAAAGAGGCAAATATTCCCCTCAGGATTCAAAAAGCTAAAAGAGACTTTTAGAAACACTTCCAACCAAAAGCAGCACTTTTTCCACTTTGACTTAAAAGGTGATATATGTCAGTGTTATGTTCTCTGCTGTCGCTCTTGGCCACAAAAGTCAGTTATTTCTTGTTTTACTTTATTTCAAAAAGCACGGAATGGGCAGGACTCCCAGGAAACACCCAACGTGTGCCTTTTGGCATCGACATCGGCTGCTTCAGTCAGAGAAATTAGCATTTTAATGACCTCAGCACGCTCCGAGGGGGGAAAAATGGAGGGAGGTGAGCTGTCAGAACAGCCCCGGACATACATCAGCGCAACTGACCTGACCTGGCCAAGGCCTGCTGGTCTTAAACCAGTCTCCACTGGCCTGTGATATTTAATGAAAGGCAGGAAGATTTAATGGCACCAAGACTGCTTTGAAATTTGTTTGTCCCTCTGCAGTACGCTCAATCTTTCCCCTTCCTCTCTCCCCTCCAGTTTGAAAGGAATGATCCTGTGAACGGCAGAATCACTGAGAGGCAGTTCGGGGGGATGCTGCTGGCCTACAGCGGAGTCCAGTCTCGCAAGCTCAAGCAGATGCTGAAGGGTTTGAAGAAGATGTTCAAGGACGGCCAGGTAGATAAACCTGTGTGCTTGGGTCTGCAGTCATCTTTGCTGACAATCAGTGGCTTGTTCCTTTGTTCTTAGCTTGATACAGATCAGCATCAGGGCATTTATTTATTTATTTATTAATTAAAAAAAAGAATTTCCCTGTGCATCATTGCATGGCCCTGAGCAAGTGAAACTCTCCACCGTTACAGATCCAACAGAAGCAAAGTTTAAAGATATTAAAGAAGCCAACAGACAGAAACTTGGTTTAATGCTGGAGCTGCCTCACTGGAACAAACCCCATCAGTCAGCTGACTGATGTTTTGCCCGTGCTCGTTCTCAGAACTGCCGCAGCAAAACAAGCCCCATTTTCTTTTTTTTTCTTTTCTTTTTTTTCAGGATTTAGCTTTGAATAATAGCTTGTTGGTGTACATTACGCTCCGCAGATGCTTTGCTTCACTGTAATAAAGCAAGGGTAGCAGAAAAATGCAGCAAATAACAGGAAAGAAATCTGCTAAAGATACAACAAAGGTGTTAAGTGAGAAAAATGTCTTTTTCCCTGCCTGAGACCAGCTGCTCGCCCTCCTTTTCAAGCGAGCTCATCAGCACTGTGGCAGCCGCATGTCGGTCAGCTGAGGTGTGTGTTTGTAAGGCTTTGGTGTGTGTGTCCCTGCCTGTGCCCACTTCCTCCTGTTGTTTGTGCCAAACTGCTCCCAAAATGTTACAGTGCACTCACACTGTCGTCATGGCAATGTGCGGTTGATTCTTCATGGAACGCAGAGCTGGAATGGTCCGGCTGAACCGCAGGATCGGTTGGTTTCTGATTCAGCTTGTTTGTTCATTTATTTTTGGGTGTGCAGGGCATCACGTTTGAAGAGGTGGAGAACTTTTTCACCTTCCTAAAGAACATAAACGACGTGGACACGGCCCTGAGTTTCTACCATATGGCTGGAGCCTCCATAGACAAAGGTAAACCTTCCCAGTTTACTGACCTTTCTCCTGATATTGTCTCTCCCCAATTCTGTCGCATTAGACTCAGTTGGTGTCAGTTCATCCTTTAACGGCAGCTCTGTAATTGAACACAGTCGGTAGGAAAGACCACCCACGCTTTGAAACATGAGCCACAGATATTTGCTAAATTTAACCATCTTGGTGCGAAATGCATTTTTCCTGCCATTCTTTCTTTAAAGTAATATATAATTCCCTAATTGTCGAGACAGATGCTGAATAAATAGATGAATATTGTGTTGCTGAAGGACACGGCCGAGGTCCAGGATGACTCACTGACCCTGAAGGCTGTGACCTCTAACATATTGGAAAAGGATTCGTTAAGAAGAGATGGTGATATTTCCATGGTTATTCGGCTGAACTCCCAGCACACAACTCCAGCTATTACTTCAGATGATGTGTAAACGAATCAGATATGCAGGGTGGCGGGACGTGAAGCGAGGCCGCAGTGCACTCTGATAGGATCCTGGAGTTATTTAGCAGCATGACGATGCTCCTGGCTCATGGGAAACGTTTGTGAATAATCTCGGACCTGTGCAGCGGAACTGTGTCTCTGCCCTGCAAGCGCTCACTTTGCTGTCCGTTCCAGCTGTTTTTCCTCCATCCTTTCAGCTTGTATAACTCATTTTTTACCTTGAATGAGTTCAAACCTGTTAGTTTTTGCATGTGTGAGCGTGCCTCCTGGAACTACCCTCATCTAAGGCTATTTACAGATGAAAAACCTCTTAAATGAGATACTTAGTCAAGCGATTCTGCTTCTACAGAATCTCCTTTGAGTGCAGTGAAATTTCATTTTTTCCTTTCATTCTGACCACCTCTTTTTTATAGTCCTCCTTGCTCCTCCGTTTCTGTGCCCTTTGAAGCCTGATAATCAATAATCCCGGCTGGTTTTTCTTTTGTGTTATTTTATTTTTCTACTCATTTTTCCTCATTCGGTTTGACCTCGTCTCCCTTTCTCCACCTCTCCATCTCGTTCTCTTCGGTTTCTCATCCAAAGTCATTCTCACTTGCACATCCTGGTTTTGTATCTCTCTTGCACCTTTGTGATACGGTATGAGCGCACCGGCGCTCCGCTAACACATAGACTTCTTCTCCTGCTCCTCCTCCTCTTCCTGCTACGTCACCCCATGAACTCTGAACCTGCGTCTCTGTCTGCTCCCTCCCTCCCTCAGCTACCATGAAGCAGGTGGCCCGCACCGTGGCCAAAGTGGAGCTGTCGGATCACGTGTGCGATGTGGTGTTTGCTCTGTTCGACTGTGATGGTAAAACCTTCAGTGGCAGATCATCAATAATTAGGAAAAACAGGGCGCTCTTACTTATTCTTCCTCCATTGTTTCATCATCCACCCCCCCATCTGCCCTCCCTCTCCCATCCAACTGTCCTTAATAGGAAATGGGGAGCTCAGCAATAAGGAGTTCACATCCATTATGAAGCAGCGGCTGATGCGTGGGCTGGAGAAACCAAAGGACATGGGCTTCACTCGTCTGGTGCGTGCTATGTGGAAGTGTGCCCAGGACACTGCCTGGGACTTTGCCACCCCAAAGACATAACGGAGAGAGGAGGAAGCAACGTGTGAGAGGAGAGAAACGACAGACGTCAGAGACGCTCTTCTTCAAGAGGCCTCAAGAATTGACACAACTAATGCCACAAACTCATTAAGCTGCAGCTCGGAGGGGCTTTATCAATCATTAATGCATGTCGCAGGAGTTAGATTATCAATGCGTGCTGACACAGCGCAGTGTGACCTGAGGGGCTTGGATTGAGTCCCTTTCCAAGGCATTATGGGGACTTTTAAGAGCTCCACGTTTTGTTGGTTTGTTTTTTGGCCATGTTGTTTAATGGCATATACTGTCAGCAGGCAACTATATGACCCTTTGTCAAACTCTTTTATATCTACGTATATCAGGGTTACTACAAACTCAGTAGAGAGTAGAGTAGTTACCTTTCTTTGACCTTCAGTGATGTAAATCTTGCTGATCGTTCTATACTGACTGCATACTTTTAGTTATTACTTTGGTTATTAGTTATTTCCATAAAAGATCAATAATGCTGTCTTGATCTTGATGCATTATTGCAAATATGTATTATAATTATTGCCTGTTCAAACACTTTATAGGAGATGAATGGTGAATGAAATGCTCTATTAAAGCTGTTTTTAATCATGGGAAAGTAATTGAGCTTTTTCTCGGTGTGTATTCTGCTCGACATCTAACTCAGATTTAGACCAATCAGAGGGCAACCAGGAAGTCACTAATCATATGTCATGTTTTTTTAAGGCTACATCATACCTCTGCAGTGCTGAAGAGCGTGCCAGAGCAAGAAAAAAGGGTAAATGGACAAGCGGTCAGCAGTTTTGTCTAATTAAAATGGAGAGAATGCTCTGTCCTCAGTTTCTGCTGCCGTCACACACACACACACACACACACACACACACACACACACACACACACACACACACACACACACACACACACACACACACACACACCTTTAAAACAGGCTGCCTGACTCATCTTTTGACTGACAGGTGGAAGTGGTACTCGGTGTGAGAGAGGATATTGCACTGAAGAGTCTCATTAGTATTCCTCAGCCGTGTTCTTTCAAGATTAAATCGCTGCCATTAATTGTCACACAGCACAATATGATTTTCAACACACACACGCACATACATACACTAAAATAGCAAATACAAGTAGAAGGCAGTCATGGAACAGCTCTGGACTGACACTGTGTCATAAATATGTGACCTCTTACCTGGAAAACTGTTTTTATGTAGCAGATTATAAAACAGATTTGTTTTTTTCTTAAAGCTACAGCAGAATATTTCCACATTAATTGTTTGTGTTGTCACTGCATCTTGGTGCTCGGTTTGGAAAACTTAACTACCTAATTTGGAGAGCAGCAATGTGTCTATTGACTCCAGGCTGCAGATTGTGAGCTTCAGAAAAGTAAACAGATCTGGTGGGGGAATGCAGGAGGTCAAAGAGTCTGTTACAATGAAAGACTTGCATCATCTTTGCTACTCTGGAATTCCCCACTCTACAGTAACGTTAATGCATTTTGTTATATTTAGATGTCACATACTGACATTTGACCTTAGAAAAATGTGGGAAAAGAGAGTCAAACTGACTTGGCAGTCAAACCAGAGTAATTCAATTCTGCACAAGAGATGAACAAAAAGCTGTGAAATGATGTCTACATTTCCTCTGATGGAAAGCTCCATCCTCCTGTAATTGGTCCCCTTTATACTTCAGACACCATATTAAAAGCTACGACCTCAGGTTTAATTTTGATACCACAAATGAAAAATCAACCCACTTCTTATACTGTAGTGAAAAATCCAAATTTACCACACTATTAAGTACACCTGCAACATATGGTTTAATAAAGTGCATCAAGTAAGATGTTTTGTGTAAAATAAATACATGAATATGCACAATACTCTACACATGGACAACAACAGATATAGAAGTACAAGGGTTAAAGCTCAAGTTACAGTTTTATCATTATTAACAGTATTTCCCAACAGTGCAGAGTACCTGCAACAGTAAGGAGCAGCTTCAGTACATGAGAATAATTAGTCATTAAGCTCAGGGCTGTGCACTGTTATGAAATTCTTTTACCACTACACTAATGGAACTTTGACCCTTTAGGACTCTATTCGGGAGCCAGAGCAGTGGTACCTCACTGCCCTCTAGTGGTCGTATCTATGAACGTCGACTCACTGGTGCAATAACAAGAATGTACATTTTAGTTATTGCACCTTTACTTTATAAAGATCTGATGCTGCTTTGGATTAGTATGAGGCATATCTGGAGGGGCCAACATCCAGGGCCGTCTGGAGTCTGCTCTACTCAGAGTAGAGCTTCCTATAGAGTTTCCTTTCTGGAACCCAAGTCCAGTTGCCATCAAAGTCAATGGGCGTGATTGGGAAACGACTACTGTAGATTATCAGCAAACGCAGCTCAGGGAAAAACTGCTTATTCTTTAGGATATTTTCATTAAAAGCAAAAAAAAAAAAAAAAAAAAAAAAAAAAAACCAA
>BJFM01002605.1:12394-24629 GCA_016586285.1 Arothron firmamentum
TGTGTGTGTGTGTGTGTGTGTGTGTGTGTGTGTGTGTGTGTGTGTGCATGTGTAAGCATCTGAACATCTTAATGAATTAATGCTAAGGTAGCAAATTTCAACATAAATAACTTAACAAAATCTAGAAATTGAGAAAGAAAATTTAAAGATAGGCTGAAGTCATGAGGGTGTGTGGGAAAACATCAAGGACACAGCATGCCTTCACACACACACACACACACACACACACACACACACACACACAAAGGGAAAGACAACGCTAACAAATCCTCCCCTGCAGGTTTTGGGTTCAGTTGCTGGAGGCCTCCTGTAGATAAAGCGAGTGTGAGTGTGTGAGTGTGTGAGTGTGTGAGTGTGTGAGTGTGTGAGTGTGTGAGTGTGGGGCGGCTGGCTTCCTGCCTGACAGGCCGCTGGAAAATTACTGATTTACATCTATTTGACTGAAAATAATCAATCCTAAATACAGAACAATTATTGTATTTCAAGCCAAGTGTTGCTTTTAATTGTAATACTGTTAATAAAACTATTTTCAATTAAACAAATACCAAATAGGACTCATATTATTATATTATTTATATTATTATATAAGATAAACACTAATATAGAAATTAAAGAGAATAAATCAAAGTTGGCATGGGTATAAGTTTTTCTTATGATGTGACTGGAAACGAGTGATTTAGGTGTCCTGTTTCTGTGTTGCTGGAGCCTGATTTGACAGCAAATGTGGGACCACCCACTGAGAGTGTTATTATATTGTAATGGAGCGTGGCAAATCACAGCAGGAGGCTGACGTGGGACCCTCACAGGAAACAGGCAGGTGAAAGTCATAAACAAATACAGGTATGGAGGGAGATGCGGGGGCCTTGAGAACTCTATGCTGGTGGAACTCTATGAGAGATGTCCATGTTGCACAGATTCTGCTAAATATGTAAGATAATGTCCAGTAATGCAACTACTCTCTTTTTCTTTTCTTTTTTTACTTTAGGTGTATCCAGGAACTGCTGCTTTTCTAAGAATCACAATTCTATTTTGGACTAGAGACTGGGATGTATTCTACTTTACTCCACCAACAATATTAATCAAGTATCATAAAACTGAAAAACATATGCAGGTAAATATAGAAATGACAAACATTCAGGAACACTTCATTCTAAAATCACCCTCACATATAGTGAAGACAAGAATGACAAGACCATGGTAAAGAAACAGAAAGGCAGAAGAAAGTGACAAGAAAATAACAGCAGGGAGGTTTTGACCCTCCTCACAGCTACTTTTTGTTCAATAATCTAACTCACTTTGTTTGAATGATGAAGAATCTGCAACACAAGCTCATTAAATTGTCCACACGCTTATGGAGCTGGTGTCTGACAGTCCTCTAAATCCTGACTCAAAGTCCCAAACAGACCAGTTTCTACCATTATTCATCTCTGAGTTAGTTATGCATTTAAAGTTCTATATTTGAAGAAAACCCTTCAGTTAAAATGAAATATTTTCTTCCCGCCAGGTTTAATGGTGTCCTTGATTTAAATGCAAACCTTGAATGTAATAAACAGACCTTGCAGAGTCTTAGAGACTTATGGGATTGGATATGTGTTTGCACTTGTGTCACTCACTGGTGCCCAAGGTCTGAGCACAGCTGTAGTTGTTGTCCTCCACGCTACAGATGGGTGGGACACAAGCAGTGGAGCTCAGGCCCTGAGTCAAGTAGGGGGCCCCCGGGCGGTAGGTATGCATGTAGGACATGTTGTGGTTCTGCAAGCGGCCGTCCCCATGGGGCATCTGCTTCATAAAACACAAAAGCAGGACAATTTACATACAATGAAAGCAATAATTGATTCCTAAAGAAAAAGCATCTTTAAGGCAGATAAAAGTGTTGCACTTGTGCTTTTCATCTATGTTAAAAACAAAAATTAAACTCTAAGCAAGCACATATTTTTGCCATTCATGTTTGCGACATTTGATCCTCTGCAGCAACAGATTCATGGTGAAAATAGCCAAACAGAACAAGTTGGAACAAGTCTAGGCCTCGAAGGACATGACTTTGACCTTGTAATCATTCAAAAATGGTTTTCCATGATTACATACAAGCTTGCTTGTGTCCAAATCATCCGTGCCAGCTGAAGAAATACCAACCTAAACATTGCATGAGAATAAGTACAGTCTGAATTCTTGGAGCTGTTCTAATGGTGGGCCTCGACATGCAGCTCAGGCTTTCTGCAGCCCTTTGAAAACTTTAAAACAGGCTGTCTACTCAGCAGCAGGTCACTGACGGTTTTCAATTTCACTTTTATGGAATTTGATTTCTGTCAGGCTGTAATATGTCACTCGTATTGTCTACACCATCAATTCTCAGACAGCTTTATAAACTGTTATTTAAGCTACACTCAGCTCTTGTATAGGGCTGTGAAAAATACAGTAGAGATTGGGTCTGAAGGTGAAAAATGCACCCAGGAGAAATGCAGCAAAAATAAATAAATAAATAAATAAAATAAATAAATCACTAGAAGCAAAAAATGGCTGCTTTTCTGCCAAGTTTGACTCTGAATTTAGGAGATGGCAGCTAATCATCATGAGCAGTTTTATATTTTTTATGGCACAGGATCTAAGTAAGATAGGACATGACATATCATTAATGCACGATGAACTTAAACACCACTGAATTTTTCCCCTAGCTTGCTGATTCCTGGAGGGGGCCAGCGCCTCCCTTGCTTCCCTCAGAGGGCTCGGGCTTCTTATCTGGCACCATCTCCTGTCTGGAAGCTCAGCACCACCCTTATATTATCATCGTCCACCTGCATGGCAGCAGTGCACCACTGCATGCAGAGGAGAGGAGAGGAGAGGATGCAGGAGATGGCCTTGCACTGATAAGGTTTTCTCAGACTGCAGCTTTTATAAACTGGTGTAACACAACCGCCGTTCAGTACTGAAACGGCACAGCCCTGGCAGGATGAGACTCAGGTCATTTAAATTGTGAGGTTATGAGCCCAGTAAAATAGACAAAAAACAACCCACGCTAGCACTAAATGAGAGCACCGGATGCTTATTAGCTCCTCTCTTTAAATAAAGTATTTTAACTAATTATAACCATGCGTTTGTTGTTAGAAAGTTTTTCTAAATACAATATAAGAGCCACTAGATTTGAATAATCAAATCACAAAGGCTCCCTGAAGCTGACAGCATTGTAGAAAATATCATAAATCACCAAGGAGGATGGCAAAATTATGCTAAAGACTGCTAACTGATTAGCATTAATGCGATCACTTTCTCCTCCGAGCACTGAGGCATAGCGGTGTGTTCCTCCACCGACAGACAATACCATTAACCTTTGCAATTCAGGCCGCGCTGTGCGCTGACGGGCTGGCGGAGGCAGTGACCCCAAAAGTAGATGTTGCTATTGGGAGAATGCGGGGAGATTGGAGAAGGGTGGAGGAACGTTCTTCACAGGAGAAAATCAGCGATCACTGGAGAGTTATAGATGTCATTCACCTCATGCAGAAGCTCATCTCACAGGACACAATAGAGATACATTTCAACATAAATCAGCGTGAAGACACAGATGTGTGTGTGTGTGTGTGTGTGTGTGTGTGTGTGTGTGTGTGTGTGTGTGTGTGTGTGTGTGTGTGTGTGTGTGTGTGTGTGTGTGTGTGTGTGTGTTGTTGGGGGGTTTCGGTACTGTCTCCCTGATGTGCCCTACATTACTGCTCAAGTGCCAACATTAAAGCAAACACTCTCATAACTCTTCCAGAGGTTCAAACTCAAGAAAATGAAGTTTAATCCATCGAGGCCGGATTCAAATTCAATTAACATCTACAAGGTTGCAAACACACGTCACAACTACTTTGTGTTCATCTCATTCATATAAAATTGTTTTGAAGGCCTTTTTTTGTGTTTGATTTTAGCACTTCTGAAACCTGGTTTTTCTGACATTGTTTTCAAAGACATCACGATGAAAACAAGACCTGAACTGGAATTAAATAGACAACTATAGAACTGCAGATTAACAAAACTTACATCACTGTTGCACAACAACACTGATTGATTCCTACCTGTACAGTCGGCTGCACAGCCATGTAATTGTTATTCTGTATATCATATATCATCTACCAGCAATAGAGGTCAAGGGCAGGGTCATGAAAAGACACTTTATTTCAGGGCCATTCCTTCTAAGTTCATGGAGATGGATGAGTAAAAGTGGAGCAGCTGTGGCTGACTGGTGTGTGCATGGCATTACTGGATGTCAGCGTCGTTGCTGTGCACGTGTGCTGCTCTTTTTGTGCCAAAAGGCAGCTTATATGTAAAGTTTTACCTTTTATATGCATATAAGAGGTCAAACCTAAGACCGAGGCCTCTTTGCTTTAAGGCCTCGGTCTAAAAACATATCTTATAAAGCAGAGGTCTCAGAGGAGATTTATTATATCATAATGACCAGCATCAATCATTTCAGCGCATATTTCAGGCAGCCATCGATCTCCGATGAAGAAAACGGCTGTTGTTAACAGTGAGACAGTTTCTGTTGACCCGAGAACAGGGACGAGTGTTGCCTGCGCTGCTCACCTGGTACTGCTGGTAATTGTACAGGTTGCTGTAGTAGGACGGGTAGCAAGACGGCTGGTAGAAGTTGTAAAAAGAGCTTTCCAGCAGCAGGTCTGACTGTCCCTCATGATGAGCCCGAGCACCAGCTGACGGTCGGGATGACGTCATCGTGCGGCTCACTGGAGAAAATACACACACACACATAAATGTGTCTTTGTCTTTCAGGCCTCAAATCCTGACCGGACTTTATGTTGTCGTGTTTTACAAGGCTTAGACTGAAGAAACTGCTCAGATTTGAACTTATCACTCAAAGCATTGTAGTTTATCTTCCCTGGTGAAATCCATCAAAGACACATAGAAATTCTGAGAGGAGAGATGCCACATCAGCACTCCTCACTTATTCCGCCATCAACAGCACCATCTGCAGGTAACACGTGTTTTTCATGTGCCATCATATCGCAGACGTGTCGGTTAGCCTATCTGAACAAACACCATCATCATACCATCATTACTCATTGTTGCTTGTTATTATCTTATCAACAAGGTCACATTCCTCACAGACAGACCCTGAGCCTTTTGCCTCATACATTGAAGCCACTGTGCACCACCCGAGCCAAAGATAATGGCATTTGTTGTCGCTGTTCTTATTCTTGTCATCAGTGAGACACAGAGTGCTCGACTCCTTTTTCCACTCCAGTCTTTCCCCTCTGTTGCCATGCCAGGCACCCAAAGTTCACTCCCATCCAAGCACAAAGACCAGAGCCAGACGGGAGTAGCACTGGTCGCTCGTAATCTAAACTCCAAAAATGTGCTATCAGGAAACACAGTCTAATAGTGCCTGCTTCCACACACCACTGCTAATGAAGGACCTGTGGATTCCCCTTTATGCTGCTGTCACCAGCACCCCTAGTTTTTCCATTCAACTGTTTTTTGCTTGTAAAATTAAAGCCAAAATACTCAATTTCAGTTCAATGTTTAGTCAGTTTTCACCTTACGGCCCTCAGGATACAACTCTGATGTAAAGAAGTCAAAAAGATTTGTAAATCTGTATTAAAAATGTAATTACTTTAAACACGGAAAAAGGCATAGGCTATATTTTTAAACCAAATATTGATCTCAGTATCTTTAGTATTTGTGTGTAATCAAAAAGTTTACACAGACAGTAATTCGACGTAAGAGATGAGCTTTAGTTGAAGTTCCACCAGAACATTTAACTAAGTTTAAGTCTCACGGGGGTAACTGAGTGATTTACTGAATTAAAGATGATGAGATGTTGCGGAGAAACAGGAGGTCAGATCATGTCTCACCTGTAGCCGCAGCAGAAGAGGATCCACTGGTAGATGCCTGGCTTCGTCCTTCCGTGGAGAAAAAACATTCGGCTCCAGGTTCATTCTTCACCATCACCCCAGCCCCGGAGAGAGGACCCGGGCTCCAAATGCCCAGCTCCTCCTCTTGAGCCTGCTGTCTCCGCAGGGCAACCTAGATGAAAGAAAACACATCATTCAACTATGATTTATCATTCAGCACAGCTTGATAATGAATACATTCTTTGTATCCTTTTAATCATGTTATGTTGAGTTTACGTGGACTGCAGCAGTAATTCTATATTCAAAATCAACTTACTGATGTCAGCAGATCCTGCGCAATGAATTAATATGGAGATACATGTATAAAAACAAGCCTAGCACACAACATGCTAAGTCTTTTACACAAATTATACCCAAGTATTAGCAATAACTCTAAGATAAAAAAAATGGTTGACATTCATCTAAATTGTATTTCAGAATAGTAAACTACAATTATTGGGAGATTTTTTTTAAGAAAATATAATTGCTATCTTATTTTTGCAACAACAACAACAAAAAAAGTAAATAAATAAATATAATGATAAAATAATATTTTTAGTTTTAGGGATTAATTTAAAAAATAATTTACAAATTTAATATGACTTTTATTTAATTTACTTACCCATGGCACTGGTAAGCTGAATAAGATATATTTATTTTAAAATTGTAATTGTTTTTTTCATCTGACGTCAGAAATTATTTCCGTCCACAATTTTAAGCAAGTGGCTAATGAGGTGCTGGTTACCTGAGCCGCCATGACTCTCTGTCTCTCCACTATGAGTTTACATTTGGGACACTGACAGTCCCTCCAGCTGCAGAAGCGCTTGTGTCCCTTCAGAGGAGATACAAAACCATGGTTCCTACAGCGGGAGCACTTGGGCATCCTGGGGGGTTTCGGGCCTTTCGATGGGGTCACAGTTCCGGTGGACAGTGCTTTGCTCTGCTTCTCCTTGCTCATCGCTGCTGGATTTGAGAGGATCTGATTTATGGCACTGAATGTTTAGCCAGTGAGGTTAAGAGAGGAGGCTGCAGAAGGTCACCCACCTACCCCGCCCTGCTGCCGCTTCTGTGGGAAGCGTGGAGGCTGGAAGCGGGGGAGGAAACTGGCACAGAACTGGCATCCATCTGCTGCACCCACTTTGTAGCAATCCAAAATACAGATTTAAACTTCTCTTGTAGGTCTCACATTATTTAGAACAAGCATAAAAAAATAACACCATATTGTATTAAGTTTAAATAACAAACAAATTACACACCAGTTCACACACAACATAGAAACATTATTATTATTATTATTATTATTATTATTATTATTATTATTATTATTATTATTATTATCATCATTATTATTATTGTTATTATTAATACTAATAATAATAATAATAATAATAATAATAATAATAATAATAATAGTTGTAATAATAATAATAATGATAATAATAATAATAGTAGTAGTATTCCAATGAAATTTATATGGCTCCCTAGATGTATGCTGCTGATTTAAATTTGATTTATTAAAATAAAAAGCCTGTATCATCTCTAATATCTCTGCCATTCTTAATGCTATGTTTGCTCCTTTACACACTGCTGCTCAAGCTTGCAGAGATGAAGCTGATTTAACCTATAGCAATTTGAATAAAATGACACAGTCACCCACCCAAGCAGATTGATAGGCCAGGAATAAGTTCAGTTAAGCACAGGGGAAATCAATTAAACCATAAATGTGGGGAGAATTAAAAGTTATTAATTAAAATTGAGGCATTTACACAGTGGATTACCCAAAGTAATTTCTACACTTCACTGCTGCTGTAACTACATAAGTGATACAACATTGTTATATGATGATAATGATTAAGATTAATGCAGTAATGAATTTCCGATTTAATATAGTCTCTAAGCAGCATAAATGCAGCCATCCATGCACAGGCCGCAGGGTGAAACAGCAGCAAGGTCAGGGTACCGCATGAGGAAACAAGGCATGGTAGGAAAGATAATTAAACAAAAATTTGCACACTTTTTTTTTAGCATTCCACTATCTATTTATTTATTTTAGATATTTTGCCATATAATAATTGCAGAATAAATGAATTAATATTATTTGGCCAAAAAGAGCTAACACAACATTCCCAAGAATTTGGTGAACTCCAGAACGGAAAACACCGAGTGCTAAGCCCTCTTAGAAGGGGCGAACTTTTTGAGATGTCCGTGAAGGCAGCATCGCCTAGCAACAGCCGAGTTTCGCGTTTCCACCGAGTCTCATTGAGCTCAACTTTCAAACTTTCACTCCAGAGTCGCTAAAACGATGCCAAAAAAGAAAGAAAATAAGATCAACCAAAAAGACAAGGACAATAAAACGCAGATAAGAGGGATTTCTGCTGCCAATTACAGTGGTTCTGACGACAAAGACAAGAATTTGTACCTGATTCAAATACGATATTTGAACGAGAAGCTGGACAGGTAAAAATCAACAATAACTATTAGAGAGATTACAAATTAAGATGTTTTTTGCGCCAGTAAATAATAACCACAGGGTTATTTAGGGTTAAAGTAATCAGTTTTTTCCCATGTTACGTCACATCCGCTAGACACCTATCCCGACTACTGTTAACTGGAACTAAGTTTAATAAACACATTTGTCATGAACATTAATGAAGAAAAGGGTGAAAATTTATTCAGATTAAAGCATGTATCCACACAGTGAGTGAGCCATCTATGACTGAAATGCAACATCTGTGCATCTCTCCTTTCCAGATGTCAGCTGAAATGTGAAAAATTGGAAGGGGAGAAGACGGAACTATCCACCCGGTTCAGTGTGCTTGAGAATGAGAAGAAGGACATTGTTGAATATTTGAAACGCACCCTGTTGGAAAAAGAGGAAGAGGTGGATGAGCTGACGGAGCGCCTGGAGAGCCAGCAACAGGCCGCTGATGCGGACAGAGACGCCAGGCAGCTGCTGCACAATGGTCTGATTCAGGAACTTCAAAAGCGGGTTAATGAACTCACCACAGAAAATGGGACCCTTGGTGAGAAGTGTAATACAGTATCTGTGTGTTGACCTGCGTTTCTACTGTATAAGTGCAACTGAGCATTATGTCAGTACTATTTTTGCCATCCAATTATTCTCTCAATTAGATGTTGCATAGGGGTCTAAACTCTCTTTCTTAACCAAGTGGAAAGGCTTGCTGATCTGGAGGTGTTTCAGAGACAGAAGGAGCAGCTGATGTCCGAAATGACGACCATGGAGAAGCAGCTTGTGAGTCAGGAGGAAGAACATCAAGCTGCCATCCACAAGCTGGAGATTGAAGTATTACTGGAAAAGGAGAGGTTGGATGTGTTGAGTGAACAGTGTCAAATGTGGCACATTTCCCAGACAATTGAAATCCGCGTGGCATGAAAACGTACTCTGGTTTCACATCTGTAGGCTTGAGAAGGTGACAGAAAACCGAGCAGCATCCATGCAGGCAGAGGTTGATCATTTGGTGAGCCAGAGGGTCCCGGAAGCGGTCAGGTCAGCCATGAAGGAGACAATGGAGGTGAAAGCTCAGTTCAGCCAGCTGTCCGAGCACGCTCTGGTCCTCACAGAGGAAAACTCTGCCTTACGGGAACGCAGGAGTCAGCTGAGTGTGGATGTGGACAACCTGGAGCAGATGCTGAAGGAAGTGTCTCGTCAGAGCTGTGTCCAGAAAAAGGTGATTATTCTGTTCAGTGCATGTATCAAAATTGAGCCATATTAAAGCCACTTCTGATTTCACCCCTGGATCAAAGTATACATTTATGATTGTGTTTTCTGTATCTGCCGTCTTTGCCTTTTTTCTTCCTCCACTCGTCATCGTCTCTCCATCAGACCATTGAGAAGCTCAAAGGAAACTATCAGCGAGCGCAACATGAATTGAATGACTGTAGGCACGAACTTAAGCATCTTCAAACCAAACACAGAGAGGTTCTGGCTGAGATCGAGGCTCACAGGTCAGTTTACTTTTGTTCCTCTTGTCTCAGGGAGGTTTAAAGCTGTTCTCTGCGTCCTCCCTGAACATTAGGCTGATAAGAGACTCTAAGTTGCCCTTTTTTTTCTCCATTTGTGCTGTTATCCTCGTCCAGGACGTCCCTCTCTCAGACATCAGCCAGTTCCAGGAACATGACTCACTCAGCGGCCAGATTCCCCACCTCCAGAAATGTTGCTGACCCCTGATGATCTGCGTCTCTCACATGGAGGTTTCAGTCAGCTGATGTTGGTTAATGAAAAAATGGATAATCTCCCATCTATTCTGTGCGACCCATTCAGAGAATATTGTATTGTCGATATGTGGCACATTTCATTTGTCATTAGTTCTTTAAAAATTAGCAGTTGTTAGCCATCAGGTTTTTGCATATTTTTTGCCTCCTTTCCCCAATTTAACCAGAACAGAAACTCATACTGTCTATCTCAAAACGATGCAGAAGATTGACAAACACGAGGCTGACCATTATTGGTGCCTTTAATGGTTGTTTATTGTTATATGGCAAAGTCTCAGGTATTATAACCTGGATGAATACTAGAGGACAGACTGCTTATGTTACACAAGAGACAGAAATCAACAGGACACGAGGACGACAAGCGAAATGTGATAACTAATGTATGTACAGTCAAATACATATCTGCATTAAAAACTATACTTTGATAAATATATAACTTCTCCAGTTGTTAAGTAGTTTTAGGAAATATTCAAAATACTGTGATTCTTCTTTTTAAATAGATACAAAGGATTTGTATAAAAGTACGATTCTCCAGTGGAGCAACCTTTCATTTGTCCGCGAGTTGCATATGTAGCGTGTTCACAGACTGGGATGTTTGAGGAAAGCAATATATACAGGCAATAATTCCTCTAATCTGGGTGGATTATTCCCCTGTCTAATGGCATGTACTCAAAAATAATAATAATAGACTTAAATTAAAGCATTTTGGTGCTCTTCGATGATCGACGCGGAGCTTTAAAAATTAAAAAAAGGGTGATTTAAAAAATTTAAACATAAAAAGGGCCTTCAGTGGATGAATCTGCACTGGTCTGCCGATTCATTTCAGCAACTCATCCCTAACTGGTTATGTTCAGAGGGCACTTTGGGCTGGAGGCGGCTGTGCTCATAAAAATCAGGTAGATTTCCAGTTCAACATCCAACTACAGGCAAGGCATCGTTCAAAGTGAACCAATAGCAGCAGCAGGGTTTGTCGTGGGAGGCGGGGGGCTTCTAGTCAAACATGCCCCTCCGGGTTGGACTTGGAGACATTTTTCTGCCGAGTCGAGGAGTCCCCTAAGGAAAAGAGGCATGTCAATGTGCGTAAAGAGCCAACCCAAACTAAACAGGGAGATGATTGAAATAAGTCAGTGATGATGTCATACCGGTGATTGGGCTTTGGAGAAGTTAACATGTGCATAAAGTAACACTGCGATGTCCTTGTGTCCTGCTTCCAGAGCGATGGACAAAGCGTTACTCTCATCCTGAGGAAGAAACGACAACACGGATGAAAAAAATAAGGACAGAAAATAGGTTACGCTGAAATCTAAGATTTTCATGTCTCTATCAAAGACAATGAGTTTCAGCACATTTAACGTTGGAGTCTGGCGGCATCTAATGGTGAGAATATGAATTGCAGTAGATGATTAACTAGCCTCCAACTTTTTAAACACTGTAATTTTAAAATTTAGTATTAATTTCTCTTTACTTAATACAAACGTTTGTATTTAAGTCAGCTTGTCCATTAAAAGCTTCTGGAACATGGAACAACACCCATGGAGGGTGGGGGGTGCATATGCAGATGGGACAATTTTATTGCGTGGAATGTATTCAGTTGTTACTCACACTGTCACTTAGAGTAGCATCACAGCCTGGTTGAGCCAGCAGCAGCTTGACGATCTCCACGTGTCCATGTTCACTGGCGCACATCAGCGCCGTGGAGCCCTCATCATCTTGGATGTTGACGTTGGCCCCGTGAGCCAGCAGGGCCTGAACCATGTCCATCCTACCGTGACTGACTGCCAGCATCAGTCCAGTCTGACCAGCCTGAAGGAAGACCAACAAGGTCAGTTCAGGCACAGAAGGCTAAGAGCAGTCCTGTGGCATTGAGGTTCGTGTTCAGATCCCATTTTCTGTTTTTTAACTTTCACTACACTTTTTAATCAAAAAAATTAAAACATTACTTATAATATTATTTATATTGAGGCTCTTCAATGAAAGTAAAGATATGAACACTTGCTCACGGTGACGTTAGTAAAATCAGTAATTACTTTTCTTTATCACTTGGTGTAGACATGGAAGCAACAGCTTACATTTAACCTGCCTCTTCCACTTGTGTTGTGTTCACTCCTTTTTACGACCTAACC